>JACXGM010014964.1:5478-21779 GCA_016801145.1 Umbra pygmaea | reverse complement strand
GTGTGTGTGTGTGTGTGTGTGTGTGTGTGTGTGTGTGTGTGTGTGTGTGTGTGTGTGTGTGTGTGTGTGTGTCTGCCGTGATTGGTAGTTATGCTTGCGAGAGTAGTTATAGCTGATGTGTGATGTCTTTTTCTGTTTTCTATGTGTTTGAGTATGTGTATACACCCCTGTATTAAAGTGATGATCCGTGTCTCAGTGTGGCTATACATCAACAACAGAGCATCTCAGACAACCATCTAGTGAACATAACTGGGTACTCTCCCTCGTTATGTCTGTATCTCATGTTTTTCTAATGTTTGAAAGGATGAATAAGTTTAAAATGTTATATTCAAAGAAGTGAACAGTGTGAAGGTATGGGGCCGGGTTTGTGTTAGTTTGTAGGCAAGTAAAATGCCATAAGGCCCTTCCACACTTCATACCCTATGATGCATCATTAACCAGCTCCTGGTTAAACTGACTTCCTAAAGAAACCAACATTCAACTCCTCCGATGTCAAAAACTACTGACCGGTATCCCTTCTCTTTTTTTTCGCCAGGACAATTGAGTATGCAGTCTCCAAAAGCTCTCCTTCTCTTCATCGCTCTCAGAATGACCTCCTTGACCGTAACCAGTCAGTCTTCAAGACGTCCACTCGACTGAGACGGTTCTAACAGCAGCTTTTTGCAAGGCCAAAGCTAACTCTCTCCCCTCTGTTCTCAATCTACTAGATTTATCTGCTGCCTTCGACACTGTGAACCATCACATCCTACTTTCGACCCCGTCTGAACATCTCTGGCTCTGCCCACTTTTGGAATGCATCCTACCTGGCAGGCTGGTCCTATCAGGTGACATGGAGAAAATTGTTGTCTGCTGCACGGACATTCCACCGGTGTCCCTCAAGGATCTGTTCTAGGTCCTTCTGTCTCTACACCAAATCCCTTGGCTGAGTCATAACCTCACATGGACTCTCCTATCACTGTTATGGAGAAAACACTCAACTATTTATTTCCTTTTCCTGGCACCCAAGTCAAAACACATCTATGCATGCCTGGCTGACACAGCTGCACAGGTAATCATCCAGGCACTCATTTAACATCAGAATTTCTGCAATTCACTCTTGGTAGGACTCCCGGCGTGTGCCACCAAACTGAACAAATGGAGTTCTTCCTACCTTCAAGCAATATGCAAACCCTACATCCTTAAATGGGCTCTTCGTTTTATCATCTCTGGACTCCTGGCCATCCCATGCCTTTGGGAATCAACTCCCGATCCAGGCAGTCAAAACTCTTCCGTGTCTCAACAGCGGTTTTTGTACCCATCTTCATGAAACATCGGAAAATCTTCCTTTTCAATGACTACTTAAATTAGTTGACGTCCACCAAATCTGTTGTATTTAAAGATGTTTTATGTTTATTTGTATGATCCTTTTTCTAGCACAGTTTTTTGCCTATTCACTGATTAAAATATTGATTGGTCTTACTACTGAGATTTACCTAGTTTTTCTGTAAATCGCTCTGGACAACTGCATAAGAGAGTCTGCCAATCCACTCAAATGTGGTGAGCAGAGCCTTTATTATGACACAGATGCTTCCAGGTCAGGTGGACATCTGTCAGAGTCCGAGGCCGCTGGTTTGCTTGGTGGCCATGGGGCTTTTAGAGATGATTCTGTAACTTTAATTTGGATATGCTGTTATTTTTGTTTTGAGATCTATGTTTATACATTAATTAACATTGATTCAACTTATAATGAAATTTCAGAATGTCCTGAACTGAGTAAAAACACAATGACGAAAATTCAAAATACCAAGAATCGCATTTATGTAAGACATCACACTTTATAGAATGCATCTTACAGGGTCAAATGTCTATAGTTTCAGTTCAGCAGATTCTCTAGCAATAACAAACTTAACCTGATGTATCAGACCTTAATCGAACAATACATCATCAAAATGGTCAAACAGATTTCTACAGTTAGCCTTAAGGCCTCTGTATACTCGCCGTTGCTGTCCTGTCGCGCACCACTGTGACATCAAAATGACGTAGATCTCGTTGGCACACTAGGATTTTAAATGCCAGAGGTCATGCACCACTCTATTCTTTTCAGCAACGCGCGACAAAGCGGAAACAGCCTTGATCCGACGAAGTAGATCATCAAATCATTGTGCAGAAATTCTGAAATATTCGAAATGCTTCTCTTCGTCTATCATCCTTTATTTGTTTCACACGTTATTCAAAGGACGAACATTCCACCTTCTTTTTCTTTGTTTCTTTGCAAGTAGGCTCAAAATAATCTTCTTTGCTGTCTATGGAGACATACATTGTATATTCAACACTTGGTTGCCCAAAACTAATTCTGAAACATCGAGTAATGTTGCCGACCATGTAGCCAGGCTTAGGAACTAAGGACATATATAAAACAGTGACATCAGTTCATTACTTTAGTTTAGTAAACACAGTAGTAATGCACAAATAGTATCTCTCTCTATCGATCGGTTTCTCCCTCTCACCTCAGGCATGTTGGTCTACTCTTTCAATATTTCTATTCACCTGTCGCTGGAGAGAAGAAGAGTCAGCCGGGGCCAGTTATATTCAGTTATTTCAGGTAAGATATGATTTTCAGGAGTGCCAAGTCACTGATCATAACACACAAACACAGCTTTGATTGTGTCGAGCTACAGCATTGTAATTTAGACTAGCTATCAATGTCAGGAGAAGGAAAACTATCTGACAGCAGCCGTACAGGTTTAGTAAATGAGTGATTTTATCTCTAAGGGGTTATGACACATTTCTTCGACAAGAAATAATAATTGGATGGAGAAAGAGTAAGTTATTGCAAACTGGGGAAATAATTTCTGAATCTGATTTGCTTAATAAAATTATTTTAGATTATTAAACATATTGAGTAAACCATTTAAAAAGTGTGAATATATTTACTGTTACCTGTGCATTGAAATGGCATTGGAAAATCACTCATGTTTTGAGTCACCAGTAAGCCATTTAATGTCTTGGATTTAAATGATCACACTCAGAATAAACATGGGAGTTTCTTAGCTTTGAAGGCTCTTCTGATTTATAACGGAATTTGAATGTCATAGCAAAGGAGAAAGCAAATGACTGGCCGATCATTCACCATGGACCTCAGCGCTTCCTTCCTTCATCACACTAACCTGATCTTCTCCCTCCCTATCTCTTCACTCACGACAATCGCCATGGTATCCTTCCTGATTGGCTTGATTGCTGTTAAGCAACAGGAGAGATAATGATGAACAAGAGAGAGGAGGGATATGCTTGGACGGAAGGGACAGATAATAAATTCCAAAAGAGACGGATGGATATAATGAAAGAGACTTTAATGACGGTGTTCTGGTTTCATATTCTGATAATTTCCTTCAATTTAGCAATCCATCAATCCACCAATCCACTTGAGTACCCACGTTTTATCCCCTTTCTCTTTATTTCTTTGTATTCCTCTGTTTCACTCTCCCTTGCTCTCCTAATACATCCATCTGTTCCTCTGTCAGTGTGTCCTTTCTCAGTATTTTATAGTGTCTGTTGATGTCTGTTTTCACTATAGAAGCTGGGTTCAAAAGTGCCTCTAGAAAATACGTTTTCGGGCTGTTTGAAGATTCACCCTTCTCATTACCGAAGGATCTGCATCTTTTTAAAGTCTGTTTCTCTCTCTTCCGCTCCCCTCTTTCTTTCTCGCTCTCTCTTCCTCCCTCGATCTCTCTCGCTCTACCTTCCCTCTCTCCCTCTCGATGTAAAGCTGCGTTTGAAGCTTCCCTCCAGAAGTCTTTCTCTGATGTGATAGGAAGGCTCTTCTCTCATTTGAGGTCGACTCCATCGCCACACCAAAGAATAATCCTGCCTCCCAAAAGGCTCCCTGTCCCCTTTTGTAGAGCACAACTCTCACCCAGGGCCCAATGGGCACGTGTCGAATTTAGTGCACTATAAAAGGAAGTGTTTCTTTTGGGAGACAGAGGACCCTCAAGCTTTGTTCCCAGCTATCAGACACTCAACCCTCCACGCCCAGCTTCACCGGGTTTGTTTTCCACAACGTTTCCTCTACGATCAATGTGTGTGGAGACGAGTGCGCATTATAACAAAACACTTTTAATGACATCGCTTCTCTTTAAGCCAAAAGACGCAGATGAGATTGTCACGTCCCCTTGTTTGCATTGGAATAAATTGCAGCGTTAACAATGTAAGGATATCATAAAGACGCTGCCTGTTGGTCTCTTTACAATGCAAATGACTCCTCTGTGCTTCTCTCTACATTTAACAAACACACAGCACTGCCCCTCTTTCTTTCTGAACACCTTTCTATTCTCTTTTTTATCTCTCCATCCCAAGTCCGGCTCTCCTTTCTCTCTCCTTCCCTTTTTCTCTGCGTTATATTTGTATCATTATACCCAGGAGAGCTGGTTGTTTAGTGGTAAGCGCCAATTATCCTCCCTGCAAGGTTACACGGCCAAAATGGACCTCTTGTAGCTCCTTTAATTCAGTTAGCACACATTCCCGCAGCTGACCAGCACATCGAAGGTCAGCGCATCCTCTGGAGGAAATGGATCCTGTTTTACTGATGCATTTACCAGCCCTCGTTAAGCACATTTCCCAAAATTATTTTTTCTGAATATCATATATTTCTCTCTGGCTGTCTTTCTCATGCAAAAACATACATACAGTACACAGATATACACACTAGCAAGGCTCAATCCACACTCACTTAAAAATGTGTATAGGGGATAATGTATTTTTGAATAAATTGGCCCTATGCCAATATTTCATCTACTGAGAATTAAATATTATTATGTTATTATTTTTATAATGAAATTCAGTAACACTGTCATAACAATGTCATAATAACTTCATAGCAAGTAAAAATAGACAAGATCAAATGTATTTACCTGTAATAATATTGCGATAATCATATTATGAAACACGTATAAATATGTAAAGAATATTGTTATATCATTAAGTTTTGATGGTTAAAACCGCTACATCAACTAAGCATTAACACACAACAGACACAGACATACAACCTGTACGTTGCCAGGGAATAACTGAGGTGTGCGGTTATTCCCCGAACTGGCAACACACAGTCTGGAACATATTTGGTCACGTCATGCGGTTATCATCTAACATTAACGTATCCCCCACCACTCCTCCTACTATTGCCATGTTAGTACACATAGTTCCTTATACAGCCTACTTATATAAGACTTAAACACAGTCAGTACAAGCCAACATTTGTGCAGTTGCTAGTGAAAAAGCTGAGTAGCTTAACTCACGTTTCTTTAAGTAGATTTTTTTGGAGACATTTAAATACATCCATTAAAAGCCATGATTCACAGTCTTGTCTTGAAATGAACTATTGTGAATACAGGAGGTTCTCATAGGATTCTGACAATGCTCATGAACATTTACCTGGACGATCTATGCCGGAGAAATCGAAATGTCCCTTAATTCATTTTGCGTGTACAAATTCTACTAGTACATTTGTATTACTATGCAAGATGCCTGTTTAGTTGTTGCACAAATAAAATGACTATGGGATGCAGGAGTACTACCAAAAACAACTTTTCAGGAGGAAGGAAATCTTACCTAGCTAGTAGCAGTAGTTGATGACTTTGCTGGATCTCAGGTGAGGGTGACATTCATTTCGATCACTTTGCTAGCCATGCAGACACATGACTAACTAGTCACAACTTGATGTTATAGTATACGGCATAGAATAGCTAGCTAAGTAAGACAATCAGGCTAACAAGCCAGCTACCAGTATGTTGACATACTACAACCACTACTTAATACCTACTGTAGCTATCGCTTCGTTACGAAAAATACTTTATTACAATACTGATGATATTACTTAAAACCTGTCGCTGGCTAGCATATTGGTGCCAATATTTTTGTGGTGAGTGAATGTTAAAATTGTTATTAGCTAGTAGATAGTCATATTTGGAAGTTGGTGTGGAGACTTGAACCATGAGGAATTGTTATTTTGGCCTCTTTTTTACATAATGTAAATAAAGAAATGTCACAACGACAAACTTTCCAATGTTTTGGGCTCACTCTCTCTAAATCACGAGGTTATGAATGCATGGTGATATTTTTGCAATGTAGTTTAACATTAGGCAGAGATTAATTTGCTTACCTCACTCTTCTGTTAAATAAGCTCTCCTCTCCCATTCTACTGCTGGGGCATTTGGGTTAAGTGGCAACGGTATGGCGTTAGATCAACGCCAAATGTCGCGCGCGCGCAGTATGTCTCACGCAAGCAACATCTATTATGTTTGAGAGAGCAAACGACTGGAGTTGCAAGAGCAGAACTGTACTTGCGAGGAGAACGCTGGTGTCGCACGGGCATCCGCTGTATTGTGCATGCACAGCAAGTGTGTTGTGTGTAAATTGCTATTAAGACATTGCATTGGTAACTTTGAGCAAGCAACAAAAATGTTGCAAGCATTACATTACTGCGAAAGGATACTTTTTTCACAAGCTAAAAGTATTCAAGCTAGACTTTGTACGTTTATGTGATCCCACAAACCATTGCCCACACGTGAAAGTCTACTCTCATGCAAGTTTCCATTCCACTCGCAACGTCAGCTTGGGTCTATCAAAATTTTATATACGTTTGATACAGGTTAACATCAATTCAAACATTAATCCAATGAAATAGCCTGGATTTTCCCATTTGAGTGCAATTGCTTGTGGTTTTAGCGTGATCGTGGTTTGCCTCATTTGTTAAAAGGCCACTTTACGACCACCACAAACCAGATGGCTACACAAAAAGCCGGATGTAAATCCAAATCCCCAAGTGAAAGGGGTAATATTTTTTAGCATCCCATCCTATTTATAACATATTTGTTATATTATTATTGACCATGGTGTAAATTAATGCATTAGCGGAATTGACAGATTATCTTGAAAAAAACGTATTTACATTTCTATGCTATATCATTACAAATATAGCCCCCTCATGTCACGTCCAGCCCTGTATATGCCCCTCTTTTGTGTTCTGTTATGTCTCCTGTGTTCAGTATATATCTACAGTGGTTTAGTTGTACTGTTTTGTTATGTGTGTTATGTATATTGGTTCTCTCCCAGTGTGTGGTGTAATGTTCCCCCTAGTGTCCCTTTTGTGCCTTGCCTTGTTTTGTCTTGAGATGTCTCCCGGTGTGCTTTGTTTTGGGTTTAGGTTCCCGCCCCTCACTCCCTTGTCTTGTCACATGTTTTAGTTACCCAATAGATCACGGTTTAGTTAATTTCCATGTCCAGGTGTTGTACATTGTCTTCGTTAGTAAGTGTATTTAGGTTTAGTGTTTGGTCTTGTCTCTTGTCGGTTAATGTTCCTTGTTACGTGTCCTTATCTCTGTATTAGCTGTTTTTGCCCCACGTGGCAGTCTTTACTTTGAGTGAAATAAAGTTATTGGATTATTGCAACCTTCGCACCTGTTTCTCTATTTGCTACACGGAGGAAACGTGACATCTCATGCTAGCATAACTGTTGTAGTCTTTTAACTATTAGATAGCTAACTAGGTATATACATTTTATAATTTAGCAAAACTTCTGGTCTTGTCTAGCGAAATGTGGCTAAACTAGCTGGTGTACCAATTTACAGCTAATTAAATATTTAAATATAGCTATTCAGCTATCATAACTCGATTCAGTGACCATTACTAAATGTTACAACTGTTATGTATCAAGAAGCGTTAATTGTTCAGCCATTAACTAAAGTTAGACCTACTTTCAATTTCCAGGCCAGATTATTTTAAATACATAATGTAAAATAATCGGGAAATTCATCAAATTGTTTAATAAATACTTTTAGTGTGTGAAAAATGTATCCTTTCGCAGTAATTTACTGCTTGCAACAACTTTCTAGCTTGCTCAATGTTATACATGCAACATATTAATTGCAATTTCCACACAACACTTGCTATGCATGCACAATACAGTTCTGCTCTTGCAACTCCAGTCGTTCGCTCTCTCAAACATAATAGATGTTGCTTCCGCGAGACATACTGCGCGCGCGCGACATTTGGCGTTGATCTAACGCCACACAACGGCACATGCGTTTTAACATCACATCTCCTTAAGTCTTATTTCTCATTCATGACATCAACACATTCATGATTCATGGAAATGTTATGTAAAACACAACAAGCGACAAAGAATGCTGTGACTTTTTGAGTACTGTAAAATGCCTCCTGTCCTATCCAAACACCTGAAGCGCACTTTTAGTGTGCCGAATGCTCATTCAATTAGGCTACACTGCATGTTTGTTCGTGTTTTCGATTAAACAGCATTTCACGCACTGTTGCTGCTTCATAAAGGGTGTCATCAGCCATGTCTTTAACGGATAACCGTTGTCCCCTTCACAGCCACCCATCCAAGGGCGGATTCCCCTCAAAGATGAGTCATGGCTTGAGCCAGGGTAATTCGCAAAGACATGGGTGATTTTACTATTAGCATCGTAAATTACTTGTATGTTGATTCAATGGGTTCCCTTGCGGGTTAATGTATATCAGTGCGAATAATTCATTCTGAATAATTTGGGTAAATGTGTACACTAGATGTATGCCTATTTCTTCACATCTTCGGACACCACAATGATTTCCCTCATGTGGTAATATTTTTCCTTATAATTATGTATGGGTTGCAATAATGGGAACTGCTGCATCTGTGCAGATGAGAGGAACAAAGTGTATGCGTGTTGTGCACAAGCTACATTATGGCCAAGCATGCACCCTTAAAATAGCATCTGAATAACACGCCACTGACTTTCAACCAGGTTTTTCCTGGTCTGTGGCAGAGTTGTTTTCGGATACTGCAAAAGAGCACCAGGGAACGTTTGCGCAGGAACACGCCTCTTCTGCTGAACCACCCCCGGGAGCGCAAGTTCATTCCCTAATTTACCGATGAGTGTCTGTGGAGGGAAAAGTCCCCTGTGTGTCGTGTGCAAATTAGGAATGATACATGCGTCAGTGTAAAAAGTAACCTGCGCTTGGTGGGCCCATAGTGTGATGCGACCATCTTCAGTCTGCACTGTTCTTATTCACTTTTATGTTTGGTTGGTTGGGTAGCAATAAGCAAAATAGTTTAGTTTGTTAAATGCTTTACATGTTACTCATGTCAGTACATGTCAACTGTCAGTGTAACAAGATCATTTTTTGTATGCTGTTATTGTTTTGAGGAGCGTTTGTATTATTCTGTGCTTGTTGACATTTTGTGTTTCTTGTCTCGTCCTGTTGCTGTCTGTTCACCCTCATTTTTATTTTTCATGCCTGAGGCTTATATTGCTGGTGTCTGCAAGGTCAAGAAGGCCTTTCAAGGTTAGTGTGGACCCCCTCAGCACCCTCCTTCATAACGGGAATGGTGTGCAACTGAGTATGTTACTACTTTATTTTTCTGTCCACATTAGAAAAGTTACACTTCAATCTGTCAGTCTCAGCCATGTTTGTTAGGGATTTATAGACTCTCCTTTTTTGCCTATGGCAGTCATATTATAAATATGATGTATTCTATGTTGTGAATTAATTGGATTTATTCATTACAATCCTCTGCTTTACCTAATTTAGGGAACTTTTCATATTACTAATGTGCCTACTCTCTGACATAGGATTGTAGCATTGCTCTCAGTCTAACATTATCAACATTTCTGATACAAATAGAAATGTTTTATTACTTGATATAGATTTGTTTCTACATGGTAGCTAGTGACTCAGGGTCTATGTTAACATCCAAACATCAGCATTGTGTTTGTAGCTAGAAGCCCAGTATTTGTATCTGTTTGTCTTGTTGCATTTTATGTATGTAATGTTGCATTTCTACAATATATTTATTGGCACTGGAAATGTTCAAGTGAAACCCTCATAGTCTTTTTTCCCATAAAATCCTGTCACAGAAAGAAAAATACATATATTTATAAATATAATTCAACTACCAACATTTAGGCTATGGAATCACTTGATGGGCAATGTCAGCTTAATAGTGAGCACAAAAATGAATAGATAAATCCGCTTGTTAAATGTTATCTCTGCATTTTCATTATAGTGCAAAAGTCCACTTTGCCCTTGCTTTCATTCAGTAGTTGAGTCAATTTAGTTGACGATGGCTGCCCAATATGCATGGATCGGCCTGACTACTTTCACACTGAGATGGAAACACAATGATGTTATTTCTCAAAAGACCAATTAGTGTAAAAGAAGATCAGAGTTTGCCTGCCCAAAACATAACCATAGAGACAGGAGGTGTTTAGTAATGTAAACAGAGGCAAGGATTGTGCAAGACACAACCAGCCAGTCAGTTACAACCTGGAACCTGAATACCTTGTCCCATGAAACC
Source organism: Umbra pygmaea (assembly GCA_016801145.1). Classification (NCBI taxonomy): domain Eukaryota; kingdom Metazoa; phylum Chordata; class Actinopteri; order Esociformes; family Umbridae; genus Umbra; species Umbra pygmaea. The sequence goes on along the minus strand of JACXGM010014964.1, from coordinate 11,452 downwards.
AGTGGGCACACACATTTCAGTTATTATCAGTATTATTAACATATATATTTGCTTTTCCCATCTTTATAAGGCTTGGATGATAGTAAAGTGTTCAAATGTCCTGTAGTAATTTGAAGTTGAACATCAAGTATCACAGCATGCGCATTTGCCACTGCCATTAGCAAATACTGACTGAAAAAACAGTAGTCTTATTACTGAATGCCAAGTTTCCTGAAGATATTGCTGTCCGTGTATCATCAGCCATCATGCTTAATGGCATCATGCTTAAAACAAAGTCAGAAATGTAATTTTCTTTTGTCTAACATGTTTTTATCATGTGTTCATTAAGTCCACAAATACTGAATTACCCACAATCCTCTGAAATTAGGACCCCACAGATTGTTGCTGGCTTTATGACTAAAAAATCTTTTAAAAATCTTAAGAAAAGTTTTGTTAGTCTGTAGGAGTTGTGAAGTTCTAGTAATTGTTCATCTGTAGTAGTCGTGAATCTCGAACAGCCGTGAATCTCTAACAGTCATGCATCTCTAGTAGACATAAATATCAAATATTCATGAACCTCTAGTGGGTTGTTTCTCTCAGGTTGGGTGTTCCGATGGCCATCCCTGGTTAAAAAGAAAAAACACTTGTTGTGTTCCTCACTAATTGTAACGCCTAGGCTGGAAACTCCACGTCAGCGCTCTGCTTTGCCTGAATACTAGTCACCGCTGTCCAGTGCTGATTACACATCATTGCATGCACCTGTGTTTTTTGTACACCTGTTCAGAGTTGTGTCATTAGTGGGGTATATAGTCTAGGTCTGATGATAATACGTTGTCGGTTATTGTTTGTTGCACTTGCCTTGTGGGCTATTTAAGATTCTCAAGTTATGTATTTTGTCAGTATACCTGTGTTATTTTCCTAAGAACTTGGAATTTACCAGTGGTGCATTAAAATGCCATAAACTCTGCCTTTGCCTCCTCATTATCTTCTATCATCATAACAGAATAACCAACCTTTCCATGGAGACAGCAGAGGAGTGTGGTCTTACACAAACCGTGAATGAACACTACCAAGTACTCCAACAACACCATCAACAACTGGTTAGCCTTGATACGACTATGAAGGAAGTCCTTCAAAGGCTCAGACATTCAAATACCTCTGATCGTACGACTTCTGCAACTACGGATCCCGTACCTCACTCCTCTACGACCGCTTCCGCTGCATCTTTAACTCCTATCCCTGTCAGAGTGGTATGATGGCCACACAGACAAATGCCGCAGTTTCCTACTGCGATGGAACCTATATTTTGCACATCGCTCCGGCCCTGAATTTCCTGGTAAGGGTAAAGTTGCCACGGTTATCCCTGTTCTAACGGGAAGAGCACTTCAATGGGCCACAGCTGTGTGGGAGAGGGCAGGCACAGAGATAACCTCATATGAGGAATTAACTGAATTATTCCAGGCCAAATGAATAACTACCTGGTCACCAGCTTTTCCAAGAGAGGTGTCTTTTGATAGCTGTAGAGTCTACGTCTAAGGAAAGCCCTGATAACTCTTGTTCTGTGTCTGTTCCTCTTGAGTAGCAGGATCTACGGAAAGCTTTCTTGAAGAATTGAACCAATAAACTTCCTCCTCACCTACCCTAGGACTGCACAATCAATCTGCTGCCAGGGGCTCCACTTCCCTGAGGCCATACATACCCCTTGTTCTACGCTGAGGTGCCATGGAGGCCATGGAGGCATACATCAAGGAAACCCTGGCACAAGAGTTCATTCGACCTTCCTTCTTATCTGCTGTGACCAGTTTCTTATTTTTTTTAAAGAAGGATGGGGGACTCTGTCCCTGTATCAATGACCGGGCCCTGAATGACATCACCACTAATGACATCACCACTAATGACATCACCACTAATGACATCACCACTAAGTACAGGTACCCTCTGCTGATCATCCACCCTACAGTTGAAATGTTACATGGAGCCAGGTATTTCACGAAATTGTATCTGCACAGTGCCTACAATCTCATTTGCATTTGTGAGTGGGACAAATGGAAGACTGCCTTTAGTACAACCTCAGGCCATTACGAGTACCTAGTCATGCCATATGGATTAACTAACGCCCCTTCAGTCTTCCAGGCATCTGAGGTGCACCGGTATATGTCTTAATGTTCTACATGTGCTCAGAGCAAGACCCCTCGACACCTCCCTTATGGTAAGCTCCACCCAGTTCCTCCCTGTTCCACAACAACCTTGGTCACATCTGTCGGTGGATTTCCTTACCGATCTACCACCATCCCAGGCAGGCCTGCCTTAACCTGCCATTAGGCCCCAGGGCTGAAAGGTTTCTGTAGGCCCCCCCACAAAATATATAGACAAAGGTGTAGTGTCCATACTAGGTGACCAGACTTGAGCCTACTTGACCATAAACACAAAAGTCAGTGTAGAATATGTGTGGCATTAGACATTATTGTGTGGAAAAGGTGAGAAAAAGGAGATAAAGTCCTGGGCCCGTATTCATAAAGAATCTTAATGCAAAGAGTAGCTCCTAGTGAGAAAATTCTAAGAAAATTCTTAGAAATGTGGGCGTTTACTCTTAAAATTAAAAAAAAATCCTAGTAAAGAAAAAAGTAATTCAGAAAGCATCTTAACTCTTTAAAGAGGTCCTAAGGCCAAAATTGGTAGGAGTACAGACAAGGACTTTTAAGAGGCTTAAGAGTTCCTTCAGTAGAGGAGAAAACGGCGGAATTACGAAGAGGGAGAAGAAATGTGTTGCAGACAATGGATGACAGTGAGTCAATACGCTATAGATTACATCGTGCAGGGATCATGTTTGTGACCGATCTTATTAGAGTCACGCTAACATCTCCGAGACAGCGCAGAAATGTCATAGTGCCAGAAATGAAAGTAATCACTACATTAAGAAATTTGGCAACTGGGAAAATGCAACAATGTAGCAGTGATGACTTGGGTCTGTCACAACCTTCTGTAAGCAGAGTGCTCACACAAACAATTACAGCACTTTCAGAACCTCTTATTGTGTCGCAGTGCATTTCCTTTCCACTGGACATTCCCACCATGCAGGCATAAAAAACTGCATTTATGAATATAGCAGCCTTGTTGTCAGAGTTATTGATGGAACCCACGTCCGAATTATTCAACGTGATCTCCGAAACATTTGATTCTACCACGGACACATAACTTCAAACTCTGTGGCATTTTCACGGAATGGCCGGAAATTCTGTGAAACTGCCACGAATCCTTAACTTCTCAATCCGTGACAGTTTCACGGAATACTTAAAATCGCTCAGTTTTTTCCTTCTTGGACAACCAACCAATCCCAGTCTTCAAAAGATTGTGTCATACATAGCAACGGGGTCAGCCCCGCCTCCTCACTAAGATAAGAGTTTTTGTCTTTTCCTTGCTCAGAGTTGCTCTTAGATGGGTCTGGAATCGATCTTAAGCTAAGACTCCTACGTACATTTTTTAAGCTAAATTAGGAGTTTTCTAAGAGGATTCTTAGAATCTTTATGAATACGGGCCCTGGTCTATAGTTTAGACTGTTTATCTATGTGTATGTAAATGGTAAAATGGTTAATGGACTGCATTTATATAGTGCTTTTTTCTGACCAATGGCCACCAAAGTGCTTTACACTGCCTCACATTCACCCATTCATTCATACACCAACGGCAGTGTCAGCCATGCAAGGCGCCAGCCAGCTCATCGGGAGGAATTTGGGGTTAGGTGTTTTGCTCATGGTCACCTTGACACTTGGTCACAAGGACTCGGGGATCGAACACCAACCTTCCGGTTGCTAGACAACCTACTTGACCCACTGAACTAATGCCGCCCCATGTGGTTAAAAGCATAACAGTACAGAGTGATTATGAACAGATTATTACTGATCAATACAGCAACAGGCAAACCTAAGGTAAACATGGAGATCTACAGAATATCTTGCCTACCGAATGAAAGAGTAATAGCTAGAATGAGCTACCAATTAACGACTAGCAAGCACAAATAAGCATTCTAACTGTATTGTGAGTCTAAAACACAGAAGCAAGTAGCTACTGGAAGGCAGAAAAAACACAGACTTGCAGGCTTACAGACTCCCATGGCCATCCCTGGTTAAAAAGAAAAAACACTTGTTGTGTTCCTCACTAACTGTTACGCCTAGGCTGGAAACCCCATGTCAGCGCTCTGCCTCGCCTAAATACTAGAGTCATTGCTGTCCAGTGCTGGTTATGCGTCATTGCGTGCACCTGTGTTTTTGTTCACTTGCCTTGCTCGGTTTCTCAAGTTATGTATTTTGACCTATTTTATCAGAGGTGCATTAAAATACCATAAACTCTGCATCATTATCTTCTATCATCATAACACTAACAAGACGTCAAAATGTCACTATACAAAAATATTAGATTTTACATCCGAATCTTTTACAAGAACGACAAAAATCTTCAGCTGAATCACTGAGGACTTATTCAACGATACTGGAGCTGACCTGATAGCATTTTCACTGAGCTGAGAATACAATTACATTTAAGCAATTTAGCAGATGCTCAGCGATTACATTATATTAGTGCGTGCATACATTTTCACACTGGCTCCCTATGGACGTTCAACACACAGCCCTGGTATTGAAAGTGCCATGCTCTACTAACTGAGCAACAAGGTTTACCTCTGTGGGTATGCAAGTCCTGCTACAAAAGTAGCAAACTCTTCACACATTAAATAGTATTTGGCCTGCTTTACATGTTATGTGAACACAAATGGACAATCAGTTCACATTTTAATACACAGTGTAAGTGGAACCTCAATCGATGACGTAACATGCCACAATTGGTTAAAAATGCAACATGCTGTATGTGCTTGGACACACAAACCTGATTGGCCACACGACTAATTACACCTACAGATACGCAAACTGAATAACACATGAACACACTCACTGACACAAAAACATACAAACACCCGCTCATGCATACACAAACAGACAGACACACAGCCACACACAAGCACAAATACACACACGCAGGTTTCATGAATCTAGGTTCTAACTGACTAAGCTGATGGGGTGCAACCCAATCCCAATGTTGACTCTGTGTTACGGCACGTTGCTGTTTACATTACTAAACGGCTCCATACCTCCAGGTCAATCTTCGTTTCCAAGCTTCAGGTGGACTGAGAGGTTCTCAGCACTGTGTGAGGAAATTGGTCTATTCAAGCGAGGTACTTGTGTTCTAATACAGAGGTTTGTGTAAGGTGCATTTAAGGGCACCTAACATAATTCGTTCAATTTTACAGTTAGAGTTGTCTAAAGTAAAAGCTATCATAAATGAAGTATTGTTTCCTATGCAGATTACCTTATTTCAATATGCACTGGAAAATGTGCCAAGAGTGTCATGTCCAGAACTTAGGAACAAAAATCAGGCCTATACGCTACACCTTGTTCTTTAGAATAGCTGGACAACAACAAGATAACATCAGTCACCAGGTATACTACATTAGTCATGAACAGTTACCTCAATAGCCTTTTACTTTCTGAATGTATAAAGCTTTGGATTCAGTTTAACTAATATGCAGGACCACGTCTCTTGTCCCCCCCCTGTCTCAGTTTATGTGCCGGGGGACTAGGGTTTTATATATTCATTTTGGGGTCAGAGCTGTGCCAAGGTACTAGACCCAAGGTATGCCCACTCTAATGTTCCTGATGTCATGTTCATCCTAGGAGGACCCTAGGAACATGCGACAGGACCAAGTGGCCTGATGACTCCTTCCTGTCCCCTTCCCGTGCCTGGCCTGCTGCTGTGCTGGATCCCATGTCACTGCGTTTGATGTCCCCTTCCCGTGCCTGGCCCGCTGCTGTGCTGGATCCCATGTCACTGCGTTTGATGATCCCGTTTCCACCCGATGACGCCAGCTTACATCTCCAGGCGGCTTCACGGTCTTCGTTCGCAAGAACACCAAACTGTATTGATGCTACATAAAGACTATGGTCAC
>JACXGM010014963.1:0-21681 GCA_016801145.1 Umbra pygmaea | reverse complement strand
GCAGTTACAACCTAACTTACCTGGTAAGGGGAGTTCATTACTAACCAATGACCATAACTAGTCATTTTTTACTCTTTATTTTCATTTTATAGATCACTGTAAGTTATGAACTTCCTTTACTTTTTCATTTTGGTCTTAATGAGGAACTTCCCAAAATTTGTGAACCCAGCCGAACCCAGAAAATTACTCTTACTTTTACCCACCTCTAGTGGCAATCAGTGAAGGGCAGGTGTGGATGGCGGGGAACACATTTGAGTCATTTAGCAGATGCGCCTATCCAGAGTGACTTAATAGCTAGCTATGTGCATTCATTTAAGAGAAGCTAGCTGGAAGGGTGAAACAATCACAACTCAGTAGTAAGAGCATTCTAATATTTCTAATATAAGTCTGCAAAACGGTACACAGTACCTCTACTTTGTGCTGTTTTCCCTCTTCCTCCTGTCTTTCTATCCTCTGTGCACCAAGTAGCTAACAATTAACACAGCCCCAAATACCACCGGTCAGTTACAGAGACGAATATGGCTCGTGAGGAAGAGACAGAGGGAGCATTTGATTTCATTATTTCGGTTTGCCGGTTAGCCGTCAGTTAACACATAGCCCATCCCCTGCTTACAATCCGGTGCTGTAGAGTAAATGTGCAGAGAGAGAAGGTGTTTGATATACTTGTTTCAGGGCGCCAGAAACAATCCACACAGCAGGCGTGAGCCCAAATCTGCACCCGTGTCCCTGACACCCTCGGTGACAGCCTTGTCCGCCTGTGCCAGAAGCTGGGCCTGCATGCCACAGAATGACTCATGCATTAGCTAGCATTGCAAATTAATTCAATATATTTCCCTATTCCCCATATGTAAAAAGCATTTTAAACAAAAAACGTGAAGTCTTTCAATAAAACGTAACACAGTTACGTAACATAGATACCGGTACCATTTTGGAGAAGTAACTAAGTAAAGTAACTCTGTATTAATAATTTAATTTCAATTCCAATGCCAAGGTACTGTAGAGAGCTGAAATAATGATAACTTAGTCAATGTCCGAATAATTATGAACCTGACTGCATTTTGAAAACCAATGTGTGAATGAAAACCCTGGACAGGTTACAATACTAGAAAGTAAATACAATATATTTCTGGAATAAGCAGCACACAGCACTAGTCGCATTTGCAACCCTCTTGTGCATAAACTCTACAATTCGTTGTCACGCATGTGCTGGAATTTTCTGGTCTTCTCTGTTGAAATAATGCAATAATATATTCCAATTACTGACAATGTGTGTATCCATTTCTGTATGGATGGTGGCATGTGGTGTCAGTTCAACCCAATAAATGGTATATATAAAAATGCAGTGTGTAAATACAAACAATCTAACTAATTTAGTCAGTGTTATATTCAGCAATGAAGCAAAGCTTTTCCCCAGGTCGTCGTGACGTCACAGATCTTAATGTTGCTAGGGAGCAAGGACAGGGTAGGAAGTTGTCTGAGCAAGAACAGATCTTTAGATTGCCATGGCAATGTCTTACAAATTGCACTACAATTTGACGTTTGGGATGCTGTCATACGAACACACTTTCCTGAATAATCTTAATGCAATCTACATGAAAACAAGGAAAGGATTTGTGGAATAAAAACTATATATATCAAGAAACTGAAACTCAACTGTAAATTCCCTTTGAAGTAAAAACAAACCTGATTACGGCAACGTTACCGGTACTGACCAAATATGATCGGAGTTGACCTTTTTATGAAGCTCAACATAAAATTTCAGTGTGGTAATTCAGTGCTAAATGAAAGTAGACCTAAAATTCAACACACCAAAAAGAAAAACTTGGTTACACAGATTATTCATGTAGTCCTAAAGGGCCTTATTTAAATGAATCAGCGTAGTTGTGTCATGATGCCCCTCCTGGCAGTGACAGGGTGTCATTTCAGCCACCTCGCACTCTGTCAGAGTTTATATTCTGTTTAATCTGACACAATGTGTCATCATCTCCACTAGCCTATAGATCGCCTTGTTGTACTGCTAACGACTCACAGCTGAGATCACTTCATTCATTGCTGTCTGTATTTTATGTCCCTTTGTTTGTCTCGTTAGCTGTCGTTCATTGTCTATATGTAAGGTCTGTGTTAGAGGTAGTTCAGTTATGTGTGTATTTCTGACTCCAGATAATCGTTTTGTTTTGTACCAGTCATTTTTGGATTAAATATATTTTTGTTCATCCTTGCGTGTGCCCCTGATACCCATAGACGTTACAGGTTTGAAAGGAGGCAGAGGCGTATTGATTTCTCCAGCTGCTCTGTACTCTTTTGGCGGTAACGCCTCAGGGGGGAAGCTAGCATCCTCTGATAAACAACAGCCAAATGAATTAGCCACAAGTGCTATTGGCTAAGAACAATGAACATACCTTAGTCTAGGAAACAACACAAGTTTGCATTCTTAAAAGTCTTCCTATTTTACACTGTAGTGCACTCCTTTTGCTCTAAAGTGCTGTGAAAAGTATAGGGTGTAATTTGACCCACAAAATACACTAAGTAATGGATCTTTGTTTTGACTACAAATAATTGAATGTGGGAAAAAAGGCTGAATAGTGTACTGGAATTAAGAAACGAAACAAGACATGGTCCCTGATTGCTGCTGAATTCAACAGGTGGCATTTCTTAAAGAATGCAACCTTGAGATCATAATATCATCACAGGTAAATTTTGTTAAACCCAAACACATATGTACATGCACCCACGATAACATATACAGAACATCTAACCCAGCTATCTAAATGTAGGCAACAATGTTAATGCTGAATGACTACAGTTGGCCTCAAAAACTATATTATTACCAATTCTGACCCTAAACCTAGCCTCAACTCTTCCTCAACTTATCCTTACGTTTAACCACCCAAAAATTAACCTTTGGCTCTGTATTTCCAAACTTTTACATTTTAAATGATATAATGACTAAGGTTGGAAGTACAGACTGAAATATTATTATTTTCATTAATCGGTGAGAACCATTTAGAAATTACAGAAGGTTTTGTATGTAGTCCCTCCATTTTCTGATACAATGATTATTTGGAAAATTGCCATTAAAGCGATTTAGGGCACCTCCATAAGAAATCGCTTTAATAGCAATTTTCCAAGTAAAACATTCCCTTCCATTTGTTTGCATCATCAGTGCACAAGCTGTGTAGTCTTGACTCTGGGCTTTGTCTTTGTGTTTGGAGTCTATTGCTGGTGTCTGATAACACAGGGATCAAAAAAGTGTCAATGCTACTACAGTTGGTCATCATGGTAAATCAGAAATTATTAAATAAAAATCAGCAGTTATTTAGACATACTGTAGCCAATACATTGGGTGACAAGTTTAGGCAAAATTGGGGAAATTCCCCAAAACAGTTCAGCCATAGCCATGTATGCTGATAGTATATCAGTGAGGCTTCATTACTGCTGTATTGCACATATTGGGCCCTATTTTAACAATCTAAGCACACAGCGTGAAGCGCATGGCGCAAGTTTGCCCTGGGCGTGTCCAAATCCACTTTTGCTAGTTTGACAGTGGATAAAATGGTACATGCTCCGAGAGCATGGTCTAAAAGGGTTGTACTAAGTGTCTTCATTAATTCATGGGTGTGTTTTGGGCATAACATGCAATAAACCAATCAGAGATTCATCTCCCATTCCCTTTAAGAGCCAGGCACGTTTGTACCTTTTGCGCATTGCTATTATGACGGCGGATTTGCACCGTTATATTTTTATTTGTAATCGTTTGCATGTTCGTGTGCTGCTGCGCTTCCCTGTGTGTGTGCAACAAGCATAATGTGCACACGGTGTGCCTATGCCATAGGTGCATTTGACTAATATGCTGTTACAATAACAATGACATGCTGTGCCATTGACTTTAGACCAGGTTTTATTTGATCAATGGCACAATCACTTTCCGATGCCTCAAGATAGCAATACACCCAGAATTATCCTGAACACATCTCCCTGTTAGACCAGCACTCCCATGAGCACAAATATGCCAGCAGAATGCCCCAAGCTAGGGTTTCAGTGGAAAACTCCCACTTGCCCAAACAAGGTGATGCCCCCAGTCTCTCTCGCACAGTTCTTGCTCAGTGACCTGATTTTGTTCACATTGAATGATGACACATAAGCATCCCTTCATTAGCGAACAATAGGGCAGCATGTCTTTTAAAGTTCAGAGCCAGGACACAACGATGATCTCACACCATCCTACGCAAAACCGTTTTCTGAGATCTCCTTGGCCAACAAAGCTAAAGTCATCCGGGTCACCTGATCAAGGAACAGTGTTTCACAGTGGGCATGTTGGGCATTGCAGCTGAATGACTAATCTAGAAATCAACAAATCGTCTTCAGACAGAAACTATTATATAGTTTCTGTCTGAAGTAGGCACTATCAGTTAATCAACATAGTCACAGTGCTTTGTATACTTGGTGCTCTTTCCCAGTCAACCTTTAAGCCATTCCTTCTGCTGCCATGGTGACCAAGAAACGTCTTCACATAATGTACTATAAGTGGAGATCTGTTGACTTATAAATTGGCTGAGGATGTCTGACTGTAAGACTCTTCATGATGGCTGTCTACAGTAACTCTACTTCCACAACTTGCTTAGCATCCTTAGCAGACTATTCCATACAGTGCACTAATTTAACCAGGGTCAGTAGAGCACTGGTATCAGGAAAAAACTGACACTGTTTGAGAGTGAATGCCTGCATTATCTGTGACATCCTTCAGCTTGTAATTCCACTCTGGCAGAACTTTTAATGAAAACAGATTTAAGAAGCAACACAACCAAGCTGCTGCTTGCGGTAGATATATATATTCACATTTTTTTTAATCCGGGGGAGTAACAGATGTGTCGAAGGAGGAAGCTTTGAGAGCTAACAAATTTAGGTGCGAGTCATAACACCTACTTTTTGTCCAAAGTTTTTTTGGGGAGGGGATTACACCTATCTTTCTCCCCTCCTAATTGGTCCAATTCTCTCTTCACATTGTCTCATCGGCATCCCCTCAGCAGGTGTAGGACGGTCGATTACTGATCGCATGCTTCCTCCAAGCATATGTCACCAAGCCCTCTGATTCTTACGAAACTGCTTGTCGAACAACAAAGCCTTTATTTAAGACACCCAACCTACACACAAGGAGTCACAAGTGAGTGACATACAGGAAGTGCCCCCCTGTCTGACTTATCCACCCCTTCAGCCCAGGCAGGGCAACCCCACGCGGGACCCGGAGGCATGGTCAGAAGTATTTAGTCAGTACATGCACGGAAGGACACATTCCCCAACTATATTTCCACATTTGAACACACAGGGACTTTTACGGTTAGTAAGAAGTGTTTATTGGTTTAATCTGATCTCTATGTTTTATTTTCGATTTGGAGGAAACTGAAAAGAAAGTCAGCTAATTTGAATTGAGCTGATTTCAGAAGTCATTTTTCTCAACCAAAATCAGAAAACAACAGTCTGAAGCACATGTACAGGCAACATCTGTGTGAAATGGCTCGGCTTGTCAGGTTGAAGAATGGAATAACCCTGCCAAATCTCCCAAATGTACTTTGCAAATGTAGCAAATCAAAAACATGCATTTGTCACATTATTGAGAATGATCACATCACTTGGGCTTGTAACATGTACAGGCATGCCTACCTGACATAGATACACTTATCTAATACTTTGTACTAGTGTTTCGTAACACTTGTTTATTGCTGTAATGCTAAGTAAAGTTTACAGTCTGGAATGCCCCTGCAGTGCCCCTTTACACCCATTTAATAGTAAGCCCAAGGATTAATTTGTCTTATCAAGTACCTCAGAGGATTGGTCAAGTACCCCCCTGGGTTTCGATTGACTCTGGTAGGGAACCACTACTTTATAAACCCAATGGATTTTTACACAACGTAAAACACATTCTTTAACACACTCGCAACATTCATCCAAATTGAGACATCTGATACTTCACAAGACAATGAAGAAAACACACCCTCTGGATTTAATTTTCAAACTGTTGTTTGAAACACTACTGTGTCAGCCTGATGATACACAAGAATGGGAACAAAACAAGATGTCGTCTGATACAGTTGACATGGTGACCACGCTGTTTCTGACTACTCCACCCTTACTCCAAACTGACATGATTTGTATAGGTGTACTAACTCCCAAACCCCCTTTACCAAAGAAACACTGTCAGAGAAACCTCACTTAGGATCAAAGGACAAGCATAGACAGATTGAAACACTTAAAAGTAAAATAGGAGGGAGAAAATAAGAGAGATAAGGCCAGTAGAAATGTTGAGAAAGAGGAGAGAGAGAAAGAAAGAACAAGAGACAGATAACAAGGAGACAGAGACAGAGCGCGAGAGAGGATTTGGAGATATTGCTGATGATTGATAATGCTGCCTAACAGTCTGCATCAGTCAGTGTTTCAGAGCCTAAATCCTACCAGACGTGTCGTTAAAATGGCCAGCTTACCACACTGGGCTCTGGTATGCTCCATAGCACACTTCTAGAACGTTCAATAGTTCCGTCCATACTTCTCCCTGGTAGACAACATGGCCGCCTCTCACAGTAGTAGTAGGTTCAGGAATTGAGCGGAATAACGATAGGAATCATGGTTTGAAAATGGACAGTGGAGAATAGTTGGTGTGTAATTGGTTGGGTTTGTTACAGCACACTCGCTCCAGACAGCCTCAGAGGTCTTTAAGGCAAACCAGAGACACTTAATCTCAGATTCAATCTGATTCCTGACCCTGTGGCCTGTGTCGACTCAGGGGATTCACAAGACGTTGGAAATGTCACCTGTCACACCAGCTCAATGTCCAGTCACGGCCATGAAACATTGGCGCCCTGCTGAACTTGACTGCAGCCCTATTTTGGATGTGTCCAAAATGGCTCTGGATCCCTTACATAATACACAACTTTTATGAGGTCCCTCATGAGGTCTGGTGAAATTTAGTGTGCTATTAAGGGAATAGGGTTGAGAAAAAACTATTGTAAAGAAGGGTTGAGAATTACCAGTGACGCCAATGGAGCCCTGGTTTGACCTATGAAGCCAAGATAACCGGGGATAGCAGCTTGACCTAATAACCCGTAGAGAGTATCTCGGTTCGTAAATGTTTTAGGAAGTGAACCACACATCCATAATCAATGCACAGCCACAGCTACAGTACAGGATGCTTGTTTAGAAAAGGTTACATGAGGTGAAAAAAAAGTTACTGTTGTAGTGATCCAACTGTCACGGTGACCTTGAGTAAGGCACTTTCAGTCATGTGTAAAGGTTTCGAGAATTTCACAAGTATTAGTCTCTACAAATTTTGCTGCTTCGATGTTCTTAGATCTTTTTGTCAGTAGTTACTAAGGCTTCCATTGACAAATGCATTCAGTTTATGCAAAGAGGCAATATTTACAGTTTGACCCTTTTTTTTCAAGACCTCTGCCATCCACCCTGGCATGCTGTCAGTTAACTTCTGGGCCACATCCTGACTCAATGGGATTAAGGTCCGGGGAGTTTCCTGGCCATGGACCCAAAATGTCAATGTTTTGTTCCCCTAGCCACTTAGTTATCACTTTTGCCTTTTGGCAAAGTGCTCCATCATGCTTGAAAAGGCATTGGTCATCATCAAACTGTCCCACAAATGCTGTGCAGAAAGATGGGCTGAGAGGATGACGGAGGCGTACAGGATAGCCAGTGAGAACAGTAAACTGACAAGTGCACAAGGAAAGTCCTTTTACGAAAAGAACCTTAGCAGGTAGCAGACAACCCTGTGTATGTAGTCTGCCCTGAAACAGGAGAAAACCCTAAGACCAGAGTCCTTCATCTTAACTTACTGTTACTAGTTAATGACCTACCTGTAAAATGACCTACCCGCCACAAAGATTTGACCATGTACCAAAGGACAAATGAGACAAAGTGATAACCTGTTAAGCAACAAAACCTTGAGGAAACACCAAGAGGACACAAGTGATTCAGAGTCAGGAAAGAGCACTGCAGGTGATTGGTTAAGGGTTCCTGTGAAAGAAAGAGAACAGGGAAGGCAGAACACCTACCATTCTCTACCTACAGTTGTCCAAAGGTCCCTGTAGAAACAAACAGACCCGTCCAATCAGCTGGGAGGGAAGGACCTTTGAGGAGAGAGGGACTTGTGAGCATTCCAGTCAATGAGAATCAGTGTCAGGGAGATGCACAGTCACTATCTGATTCAGGACCACCCGAGATGGACAGTGAAGATGACGAGTCTGTAGTTGTTAGGGATGCAGAGGGATTTTTGAACACCCTGTAGCAGACACACCCAATGAGGTTAGAAGGTCAGCTAGAGAGAGGAGGCCAAGGCAGATGTTCACTTATCAGACATTAGGCGAACCCTCACTACAACGTCACCCCACTGTCAATACAGTCACCACTCTCACCGCACCCTACATACTTGACCATGCCAACACCTTTTCAGTTTCCACAGCTAACAGGTGTTGCACCTATATCATTTTCATTTGTATATTGCAGCCGCAGTCGGTGGAGCTTAATTGGGGACACCAGGCTCGCATTACGTTTGGGACCGGAGTGAATGGTACAGTGTGTAACGCATCAAACCCATTGTGTGATACCTGCCACGCCTAGCCCAGTGTGGGCTGGCGTAGATATGAGGACTGAGATATGGACTCATTGTGTATATGGTTTATGTCTGTGTATTTATGATTTAATGAATTGCATGTAGTTCTTAGTTCTGTCCCTTTAAGTTCATGTGACACCTCTCTCTAGTTTGGCCATGGCTAGGATAGGTTAGGCTGGTATCTTGTAGATCAGATTGTTAATTTCGTTCAGCCGTGTTTAATTAGTTAGGTAGTTAGTTCTATAAACGGTGGCCACACTAGAGAAAGGTGTCGGGCATTGAATATCTGTTATGATTTGTTTTCCTGTTCACGGTGCTACTTCTTCTGAATGTTGTACACCCGCTCTATTTTGTCATTATCCATTATTATGCAAGTCTGGGTCCACAAACCGATTAATAAAATCAGCAACCCATATTACTGATTGGGTCTCCCTCCCTACCATTCTGTTTCCCCCAGTCCGGACGGTAATTTGAGCCCATCATCCCCAATTAAGATCAACCAACTGCAGCTGGTATATTGTTGTATAATAGCCTAATTTATTTTATGTGATGAAAAATTCATTTTGAGAGCTGTATTCCAATTTCCACCACAAGGCGGTCCTCATATCCCAGTGAGACAGCATATTGTGGCTGTAGCCGACTCTAGTCTTTAGTCTGGCAGAAGCGAGAAAAGGAAACACAATACCTTTAGTCAGTCTCATAATTTTCCTGTTCTTTCCAGGTTAGTCGCCAGTAAAGCCACACGTGGTAAAAATAATGTCAGTATAATGTGGGGATGCTTTTCTGTGTTTTATCCAGGGAGTAGTTAGGAGTTAGTATTTATTTCGAGAAACTAAGTAAGTGTTTGAAATGCCACAGCTCAAGCCATGCAAGCTAGCTTCACTTACAGCACGTGGTTGAGTTGTCCTATTTGGAGGCACCTTTGTGGTTTTATGTTGTGAAGCCCTGTCAGGTTTAATATTGTTTTAGCAAAGTGGGTTCTGAAATCCTGTGTATGTGTATAGAATTGAGTGTTAATAGTGTTAATGTCCCCCGCCAGCTGTACGATTTTGTTAATAGAATTAACAGCATTCAGCTAAAAGGTTAGCATTCAAGCCAGTGTATCTGCAATCGTATTTGCAGTTAATAATGTTGGTAAAGTTAAAAGTTTTAAGCAGCAGACCAAAGAATTTTGGGAAATAGTGATATTATATTCACTTTTTTATGAAGACAAAAAGAACACATGGATTCTGAAACTATAGGTTATGTGGTGATTATGGTATCTTGACAATGTATTCATGAATGCTTAAGGAATGTGGACATTTCTAAAACATTTAAGGTACATTTTATGTGTAATATAAAGTCTGGTAGAAGCGAGAGAGGGAAACAAAATACTTGTTGCCAGTCTCATCATTTTCCTGTTCTTTTCAGAAAAATATATTAATCTGACTACAAGCCCCACGCCCGGGCTTGTTACACGTGCAGATGAGCTCACACCTACCTGCTGCCATTCCTGAGCAAACTCTGCACTGGTGGTGCCCGATCCCACAGCTGAATCAATTTTAGGAGGCGGTCCTGGCGCTTGCAGGACTTTCTTAGGTGCCCTGACACATTCTTCACAACAATTGAACCTCTATCTTTAAAATTCTTGGTGATCCGATAATAGGATGATTTAGGTGCAGTCTTACTAGCAGCAAAATCCTTGTCTGTGAAGCCCTTTTTGTGCAAACCAATGATGACGGCACGTGTTTCCTTGCGTTTCCTTGCGATGAGAGGGGAATGAATGAGCCAATTGAGAGATAGGTATGATTAGGTTGCCATAATGCTATGAGGGCCAGATTGGGGGTCCAGGAAACTGGGGTTAACAGACCTACTCTTACGAATAATTCCATGGGATATTTAGTGACGAGAGAGAGTCAGGAGCCTGTTTAACGTCCCATCCAAAAGACAGCACCCTATGCAGGGCAGATCACTACCCTGGGGCATTGGGAATGACCTTTAGACCAGAGGGAAGAGTGCTACCTACTGGCCCTCCAACACCACTTCCAGCAGCACTGG
The DNA here is from genome assembly GCA_016801145.1 of Umbra pygmaea. Lineage (NCBI taxonomy): Eukaryota > Metazoa > Chordata > Actinopteri > Esociformes > Umbridae > Umbra > Umbra pygmaea. The sequence goes on along the minus strand of JACXGM010014963.1, from coordinate 11,036 downwards.
TCTCCCATCCAGGAACTAACAAGGCCCGACCTTGCGTAGCTTTAGAAGCAAACCAGCAGTGCAGAACAGATTTCAAGTACCAGCTTGCTTTTAAAGCTTCCAGTCTGTTATTCCAACTCAATCAGCATGACAGAGTGATCTCCAGCCTTGTCCTCATCAAACACTCTCACCTCTTTTAACGAGACAATCACTAGCAGCTGGTCCTTTTGAAGCAGGGCTGAAATGCAGTGAACATGTTTTTTTGGGGGGGATTAAGTTCATTTTCATTGCAAAGAGTGACTTTGCTATTAATTGCAATTCATTTGATCACTCTCCATGACATTCTGGAATATATGCAAATTTCCATCATCAACACTGAATCAGCTAAATTTGTGTCATTCTCTGAATCTATTGACCACGACGGTACACTAAGTTTCTCCAGGGTATGTCCCGTACTTACTATAGATTGCTCTGGATAACTGTGTCCACTACATGAATAAAATTTACAAAAATATACTAAATATGTAGTATAGTTTCGAGAATATTGCAGAACTATTGAATTAGAAAATGTTCAAAGTTAGACGGTGAGTCAAGTAGGACTCGCCAACCACAACAGCCCACGGAATAACTACAGCATGTGTATAGTATGTGAAGCTGATATTAAGTTGCATGCCTCAGCAGGAAATGTGGGGAGATTGCTGTCTTGTTCGTCTTTGACAGTCTGCCTCAAATTGTGAAGAAACGCCATGAGATCAACTCCTCCTAGCATCCATCTGCATCAACACACAGATTACTGCATGCCTTCCCTTTCAAATTCTTAGAGGAGGCACGTCTGTGTGTGAGGATGCCAGTGAGTAAAGCGGTTCTTCTGTTCAAAGGGGGGCAGTGGTTACAAATGGAAAAAAAAGGTTTAGAAAGAAAGGCAAAAAATTAGACAAAAGGAACAGACAGAAAAGACATAGAAAAATAGAGACTGAGTGTATTTGTCCAGCTGTGTTTGTACGCGGGGTCATGTAGACATGTAGACCTTTGGGATATTTAAATCCTAAATAAAGTATGGTATTCACAACGGGTGTGTTTTTGTCTGTTTGTGTGTAGAAGGGGCAAAAGTCCTCCTGTCCAGTGCTTGTATGATGAGCTCGGAGGAGAACACAAAACCACAGACAGGCGAACATCTGGTTTCCAGTACAGACCTGCCTTTCAATACCCATAACCTGACTTTATACTGCACGGAGGAACAACTGGCCCAGAAAAACACAGGACTCAAGACCTGCAGACTTCCCAGCATGCCTTGCCTGCATTCCTGACCTCCTTCTGTCACCCAAAAGTTTGACTCACGCCCACCCCTCCTGAAGGTATACCACCCCCACCACCAAGACAGACATAACTTCAGCCTGAACACAGAGTGTGTGTGTTTGGGTGCAAATGGTAATGAATATGACTGACAGGAGAAGTCGGTAGTAGCGGCCGCATGTTTGATCATCAAATTAGCATGGGTGTTTGCTATCTCTAGATATCAGATCCCACCAAATCAAAGACTTACCTTTATCTAAGACTTCCAAGCAATGACACGGCTAAACCGCATACAGGTTTTAGAGTGTGTCCCAAATTATGCCTATTCTCTATATTATGCACTACTTTTGACCAGAGCAGGGCTGTCTGCTGGGATGCAGCTTTCAACTCCCCAACTGTGATTAATATAAGCCGAGTGGAGAGGGAATGTGATAATTAGGCCAAAAGTGAGTGATCACACCCCCAGCCCCCTTACTTAATCTGCACCCCATTGACATGGAGGTGGAAAACAACAATATGAATCCAGCCATGTGATCAGGGGAGGATTTCTTCCATTCCCAGACGTCCACCAGGGCAGAAAGTCAACTAATTTACATTGTCACTCACAATATCTGTGTCATGATCCTATGATAAACATTTTTCAGAAAAGAAAAACTAAAATCTACTAAACAGTCTGTGCTTGGAAAAAAGATCAAATTAACTGCTTTGTGTATGTCAAAAATGAGTTCTGTTTACCTCAAGAAACAAGAACTGTAGTCTGCTTCAGGTTGTGTTTGCTTGTGATCCCTCTGAGTATCAAAATACTTGTATTGTGACAGCAACCCTATCCTGGACCCGGCATAGCAACGCTTTGTGGACCCCCGGGAGAAGAGCGGCTGCCTTGGAAACAGCTAATGGAAATTTGAATAAATACCGAATAGGAAGTCTGTCTAAAGAACAGAAAAGTGTAATCCACAACACACCAATCTGACTAAGACCAACACAAACCAGATAACAGACTAATCCTGTTTACTAATGTAGCAGATCACATTTACAATCCCAGTGGGCAAAACAAACCCATAAACTGCCATGGGAGTAAGGTAACCTTGATGGCTAACAACGTAGGTGGCTAACAGTCTTATAGGTTAACCGCCTTAATGGCTAACATCCTCGGAGTCTAACAGCATTAAAGATTAAACACTTTATTGTCTAACACCCTTAGTTGCAAACTGCCTCATGGCTAACATTTAGTGGCTAACAGCTTCGTAGCTAACCACATCTTTACTTTACAACCTCTCTGGCTTAACACTTTTGGCTAACATGGAACTAGTAAAACTAGACCAACACTCAATTGTCAACAATTACTAGCCTCTACCACTATTACCAAAAACCAATGATATACAATGACACCGGATGTCACAACCACAGAAAATACACCACATCCCTAAGAGATGTTGTAACCTGTCTATGTGTATGAAAAAATGTGTGCACAGGTTGTTGATTTGTCCTTTGGGGGCCAACAGTTGCTATGAAACGCACAACAGTCCAGGGCAACAGTCCAAAAGCTACACAAGTGAAGTCTACTTACTTTGCACAGAGCCCTGCGGAAGGGCTGAGGCTTTAGGGGAACTGATTCTGCTCCGGGGTTGGGCTACCATGTCCTCAGTCGGCGACTGGCTCAGGGTGTTCTGGCTCTGGTTTTGCTGCACAGGTGGGGGGGCCACAGCCTGGATTCTCTGCTTGGCCAACACCCCGTCACTGCCCGCTCTCATCAGCTTCTCCCCCACGCTCAGCACCCTAGCCCGGGCCCCTCCGGGAGCTTCCTTACGGGGGGACGGCAGCTTGGAGCCCGGGACGGCCGTGGAGGGTCGCGCCAGTCGTGATGCTTTCGACATCCCAGGGATGGTCAGTGGGAGCCTGTGTCACCGGGTTTCTGGGCCCCTGGTAGGGCCAGGTCTGTGTTGAAGTTAAAAGGTTTATTCCAGGTCTCAGGGCACCTCAGGGTGTATGTCTTCCGCTCAGCTCTGCGAGTCCTGACTGGAGCAGGTAGACTGGAGGAAGGAGGGCGCCTGTGGAAGGCAGGAGGGGGTGGGAGGGTGTGACCAGTTGAAAGCTTCCTGGAAGGTGTACTCTTTTCCCAGCCAGTGCCCCCTGGATTCACCCTACAAAGCAAACAGAGTTGTGTGTGTGCGCACTCATGTCCTTTTGCGTGTGCGTGTGCTCACACCTGGTGAGCGACCGGGGCCAAACAAAGATTAGCAGTAGTGTCAGCGCATTCCGGCTCTCGAAGCCCAAACTCTCCGTCTCGACCGCCCACTCTCACACTCCTCATCTCATCCTCACCGTTTCATTAAGCGCCCACCATCAGTGGTCACCGGAGCGCACAGACAGTTCCTGGTCCAAGAGCACTTTTTTCCCCCTCTCCTCTGTTTCCCTTCTCTTGTTTTTTTTTTCAAAACTCCCGTTTTGTCTTCTTAGCTGTTCCTCTGCTTTGCTGATGCTCAGTGTGGAACAGTTTTCAGACCAAACACTGGGCGACAGACCGAGACACTGACTGAGCCACAGAGCGAGAGACGGAGAGAGAGCAAAGCAGCTTTAGAGAGAGAGACCGAGAGGATTTGTGATCTCTGCTCCTCAGGTGCAGAAGCTGAAGCAGTTCCAGATGTGTGTCAGTCGCTTCACGTCACTGCTCAGCCGCCGAGCACACGCACGCTCCACCGCTCACATTCCTGCCAATTCACCTCAAACTCTAGTCCCTCTCTCTCCTTCTCTCTCCTTCTCTCCGTCCCTTGTTCACGCTGTCCCCCCAGCTCAGTTCTCACTTCTCTTCACCCGTGTGAAAAGATGATGTCCTGACACTGGAAGTAGCCGGAAGAAAAAAAGCACTCACACACACATTCTCTCAAACACATTAACGCAAGCTCACAAATCCACACACACACACACACACACACATACACACGCCTCCTTCATCTGAGGAATTTACAGTGAATTAAAGAGCACAGACGAAAGGAGGATCACACGTAGAAAGGAGCATGCTACTCCATAAAGTGTGTTTATGTGTGTGTGTGTGTGCGGTCGCTCTGATAGGCTGCCACACAGAGTTTCAGATGAGAGCGAGGAAAAGAGTAAGAGTGCACAGCCGAAGCTTGGTGAAAGAATAGTGAAAAAATTCAAAAGGGTTCATTTCAGTTTCACAGAGATAGAGGGGTAACTCCCTCTCTTCTCTCCTCCTTTCCTCTCCTTTGAGCCTAGAATGTTCTGTACAGCCAGCTCATCCTAAGTCACTGAACACAAACCTCTCCTGAGGTAAAATATGGACTATACCCAAAAATTCTACACACTTCCCTTACGTCGTGCACTCATTTTATCAGAGATTCATAAAGGTAGTGCACTATATAGGTTACACTGTGCCAATTGGGAGTGAACATCAGTATGGGTATGAATCAAGGTGCTGACAGCCTACAGTCAGGTTGTCCTCATTTCAATGATATTGTCTCCCAAAGAAAAAGTTAGTGTTTCCAGATTTGCAATAGGACTGCAAAACGATTGTTATTCGGTTAGTTGAAAATCACATTTTCTTTGTTGGAAGGATGTGGACATATTCCAACAATACAATTTTGTATGTGTACACCAGTCATTGTTAATTCACATAATAAGAGCACTGATTGGCCAGCTCTCCAGACTGCTGATGGCTATATCCTTGACCAGCTCCTCAGGAGTATGACATCATACTCTATGGCATTTTCTTAACAGTCTGTTTGAGAAACAACTTTGAGGTTGGTTACCACTGATCTGGTGACAGTGGTAAAACTAAAACTAAGTCTACTAAAGAATAGAGTGAGTACAATTTTGTTTGACTAACATTCTAATCCTTGCCAATCCTCGACATTAGAAACTTTGCCACATGTAATGTTTAGCCAGGTCAACCGGACGTAGCTCCCTGGTGCTGGGAATAACATTTACATTTTCCATGACAACATCAGGACAATTGGAAAAATATTTCAAATGATAAACAAACCAAAATAAACTTAGTTTTAGTCAACATGAAAGCAAAAATGTTTTGTGATTGGAAATATAATTTGTTTTTTCAGTTTCAGTTATCTAAGCTAGCTACATTATGTTCATTTGTTAGGTTGCTAACAAACATTTCTGTGGACTGATAACCATTAGCATTCCAATATTAGCAAAATAATTGTTATTAGAGGATAGTGCTGTCAGAGTTATCCAATCAGGATCAAATCCAGTATTTTCCTCAAGATCTTAATAACATGTTCATATCTAAAGCCTGAAGTAAGATCTGTCTCTTTGACACATAACATTGAGTAAAAGCAGAGAATGTATGCTAAAGCGACTGGGATTAGCAAATGGCTGACAGTAACAGACTCCCTGAGGGAAGGTTTATTTAAGGGTTAAAATGGAGGTGGGTCATTGACAGAGATGGTTGGAGAACATCTTAAACACATGCTCAAATGTGTACAAGCGCACACACACATAATTCATTCATATTCAGACACCATGAACCAAGGTCATGCCACAAAATGTGTAGTAGCCAGTGACATGAAACCGATTTGACAGGGCTATAAGCATGTGTAAAGGTACATGGCATGTGAGGTAGAAGTTTGTGAGCATTATTTACAGTATGGATTGTGTGTCCTGGCGTGCTTAGAGACAACACTATAGTCTTATGGGGAGAGCATGTGGCACCAGGAGACACCAGGCTTTGAGAGGACAAAAGAGCAGCCAGCTCACTAGTGGATTCAATGTACAACTTTATGACAAATAGCTGTGAATGAATTGAGAGTTTGCTGAAATTTTATCACAGCTGGTTTTTGCATTGTCTGATTAAATCAACTGCCGTGGTATTCTGTTAAGCAAATTTGCAATTCTACAATTGTACTTTGAATCAACTTTCATGCTGGCATGCAAAAGCACTCTGCAATAATGAAAAATAATAATCATTTAAAATATATTTTTCTGGCTTTATGCTTCAGTGGATAGACGCTGGAGGGAAGCTTGAGAGAACCTTTAGCATTACACGTGCACTGCACTACACGTGCACTAGCAGCAGCGGTTTAGACCGCTGGACCACCCCAGGCCACAAGTACTGTGTAATTTCTAATGGAATCCAGCCAAAGAAATGATAAGCTACAATTTGAACTTTTAATCATCCACCACAATCTGAATTGAGTATGACTGCCAGGCTAGAAAAGATTTATTATGGAGACTGTCTAAATAATACACACTAGAACAGATATCTCAGTAATGGGTGCAAGGAGGCCGAACACTAAAATATTGTCATTTAAAAGAAAGCTAAATATATAAAAAATAGCTTTTAAATATGTTTTCATTGTGAAGCAACAGACAAACAAAGTAACAGCCATTCTAACACATTAGATATTTGAATCAATGTTTTGCCACGGTATATTATGACAGTTCTTCCAGTGAATGCAAAGATGAAGTTGTAATTTACTTAATATTTATAATGTGGTCAGCTAACGGTTGGCAAATGAAGTAGAAAAACATTCATGTTTTAGCTCAATTACATTCTTTTTTTCTAAACATTTAGAAATGCACTGATTACGCGATCAGTTTTCTTTTACTAAGTGCAGTTTTCCCTTCTTCATGGTGATTGGTTTACTAGCAAAGATAAAGATTGCGTGGAGCATGATATCAATCTACTAATATGCTTGTACAGTACAATGCAATACAGTGACAGACACTCAAAATGTGTTGAAGACGAGTGCGCAAGCGCACATTTACAAAGGCAAACTACCCCAAAATTCAAACTGCTCCACCCCCAGCTTCAGATCTGGACCTGAAAGACCAATCAACTTATTGATATGCAATAATCATGTCAACACATATCAGCAAAATGGTTTTAAAGAGGAAGCAGAAGAGATTGACCTATATGTTGAACAGTGCTGTGGTTCCTCATCTCAACGTCTGTGACACCTTTCAGTGTTCTAGCATGTCTCCCAATCCGCATCCTATTCATAAAAAAGTGCGCTATTTTTCACTGGGACTTTTATAAGGAAGCCCCCATGGATCTGGTTTGAACGTAGTGCACCAAACAGGAAATAGGGTGAAATTTGGGAACACTATGCACGACTGTTGTTTTGTGAGGAGTCCATTTAAGACGATCAGCTCTTGGCTTTATGTTGGGTCATTTTAATTGGTCAATGTCGTGCAGACTTACGGCCCTATTTGTGTGAGTGTGTTGCTTAGGTATGTGTTATGTAATTGCTTTCCTACAGCCTTGACTAATAAAAGGATCACAAATGATGTCTGTTGGTAAATGATAAGCTATTTAAAGGCTTTGAACATAAAAGTTATCTCTAAATAGAAGTACAGTCTGCTGCACAATAACGATAGTTAAAGGAGGGATTCCTCTGAAAGGTAGCTTCATCTGGATGATATTACTAGAGACTTTTCATTTAGCCTGATTGAAGTACTACACACATGCACTTGTAGTACACACACACACACACACACAGTACAGACACACAGATGATGGAAGAAAACATTGGTTATTTTTAGGATGTAATTGCTTTGGGCATTGGTTCAGTGCAACCCATAAAAGTGAGTCTGTGTTTATGTTTGAACCTATATTTATGGAGTGAACAGGAAAGTGTGTTGTCCTGTGTCTAAGCCAAATGCATGCAATTGCTTTTGTTTACATTCTTTTTGAATTCTGAAAATTGAAAGTTTATAATAATAACACAAAAATGGTAACCTTTATTCAAAGAGATGTCAGATTCTCTCCTCACAGTCTCATATAAAAGACAAGTTGTCCCAAAATGACCCCACATCTTTACCGGTATTTAGTGCACAAACTTTCAACACGGCCCATGGAGAAGCTAGCAGACTTAGGACTAATGTAATGATAAAGAATAGTAATCCCGAATGAGGTCACAGTGTTAACACAGAACATACCTAATCTGTCACCACAGCTTTTATACAAGCCTTCCCATTGGCCTGAATGTCTGCCCAATGGAGGGCATCACTGTTTGACAGGGCTGGGTTGTAGTAAGAAAAAAAAGCTGTGAGTATGACTACAGACATACAGATCGGTCCTTATATGCATCTGAGTTAATAGGACATGGTATGGTTCCAGGAGGGGGGCTTGATGTGGGGTGTTACTCATTGACTTTTTGGGGATGGGCTCTGGAGACAGAAGTTTGTGGGGGAGGAGGAGGGGTGGTGTTTTGGAGGGTATGAGTGCTTCTGTGGTATTTGGTTGTTCAGTCTCTAGGCTGTAATTAGTAGCAGGACTGGGAATAATAACTGGCTCTATAGAAACTAGGCTAAACGCTAGACTGGTCTTTATTACTGAAAGTATTTTTTTTTAGTTGAATGTTTGACATAAAGGCCTTCTGTGGCCACAGTATCTATTGTTGTGTAAGTCAGGAGTATCCGACAAACAATGTGTCCTACTGGGCTAAAGAGCCACAGATCCGCAGACCACCTCCTAACACAACTCTCAGGTTTGGCTTTTAGACAGGTCTCATGAACACCGTAAATGGAGGACATCCAAAACGCACAAAGGTATATTTACACTCCTTTACATTGCACCTTTAAGGTTTCATATTTCAATTTCACAATGGGAGTTATTACTGCATGAATCTAAGAAGAGTAAAGCAATGAAATACATTTAACTTTCAAGTGATCTGTGGTAAAGCCTGGTTTAAATTGATGGAGAGGGGTCAGGGGTGTGTGTGTGTTTGTGTAGGGGGCAGGGAGATGCAACCAAGCAGGGTGCTGGCCTTCTCCGATAGGGCAGAGAGATTTTGTGTGTTTTCATAGCCCTAAGGGAAGATTCACATTTAAGGCCAGTATTACCCCAGCCCAGACATAAGCATGAGTCACCATGCGTTTCAGTACACCTCCCTCTTCACTGAGTCAGCCTCACCAACACAAAGGCACACGCAGACATGCACATTTATTGTGTTATTAGGATTAGTCTGATAGAATAGTTTGAAGTTGATCAAATTTCCACATGTCCAAAGGCTACAGTAATTTGAATATACTACCCTGTAATATTTCATTACAGACCTCATAACACATGAAAATGAAATATTACAATAATCAGACTCCAACACTTTCTGTAGCTAACAGAGATCGCAGACAGATGTGCGGTCCAAATAGCATTTTATTATAGTGCCCTAATTTTCAGCATAACCAGTGGGACCAAGGGAGTAGGGAGCTATTGAAGAATGCATGCTAGTGGGTGAATAAAGCCTCCGGCCAGTCAGAGACAATTTCTTTCACCACAGTCACACCTCACTCTTCCTCAACTCAAATGGTGCAACAGCTAGTTCCCGAGGACAGCCTCGGGTGGCAGCACATGGAGAAGAGTCACCCCTGAGGGGCCCATTGTGAGACTGTGGCCAGGTTGGGATTGCCTGGTGTCACAAATTGGCACTCGACTTCCCTTAGTTAGAGTTAACTTATAACAGGAACAGAGATGACAGGTAGCATTCACACCTCAGACAAGTCACTAAATAGATAATGATCAGTATGATAAACATGCCAAAAGTGGACGTTTTTCTCCGTAGTGGAAAGAATGTTTATATTTAAAGGCCCAGTGCAATCGAAAACAATGATAGCCCTTCAGCTTTTTTAGGCTGGATGGAAGTTTTGAACTTTTTTAGAACAAGGGTCCAAAACCTCTCTGCCAATAACAGTGATTATTAATTTTTTCCCCTTCCCACTTTCATGATTCAAACAAATTCTTCTTGAGAAAATGTTTACTGACAACAATCAAAATATGATGAATTGAAACCCTGAGATTGTTTAATATTGAAATAGAAACTGCTGCATTGGGGTGTAAATGTTTTACCCAAACACAATTAGATTTGCTTGAACTGAACAATCCAGTTTATCATGTCATAGGGTGAAGTATCAACAAATCTTTAGCTAAAGTGAAATAATCGCTTATGTTCTGTTCAGCCAAGCGGAGAGCTGGCTAGAAATTATCAGCAGATAAATATCAGAAAGCTAGTGTAGCTGACAAGTCATAAAGTGCACCCTGTTATTGGTGGATGTATTTCAAAATACTTCTTTGTTGCAACCCCTTGGTAGAAATGGAAACTCTGTTTCAAGTTTAAGCATGTCATTGTGAACAAGTGCAGTTAGCAGTTGAGAACATTCTCAACTTCACAAATAAAAAAATAGGTGGGTGCTTATGTTTTTTCAACTTTATAAATGTACAACGTGTATTACATGCATGTTAGAATTATTTTAAAAAATCCACAAAATCATTGATTTTTGCATATCCCACTCTTCAAAACCCGACACATTTTTCACCTTGTTCTCTAGGACTGAATCCATTAACCTTTCAGTTACTGGCTATTACTGTGCAGGGATTCCCGCACCACTTTGCAGTCAAGGTGGCCGCCTATACAACCGACATCTTCCGCCTTGACTATGCATTCCCAAAATAGAAAGTCTGATGTGTGTTGCGTCCGAAACGGCTCGTTAATATGACGTGTTTTGCGTCCGAACAGTGCCATCTGGTGGTGTATTAATGTCATTGCATTCAGTCACCAGCATGCATAAGCTGTCTAAATACCTTTGCAAATTGCGACTATAGCCGCTTTCCGACCAAGTAGTTACAGGAACGTAGTTATAGGAACAGTCCACTTCTAAACAGTTCTACTAACTACTCTCCCCCAAAACCGGTTTTGCTCTTTGCATTCGCACTGGTCAAGTGGCCATAGGAACTGGTAGGAGGGATAAGGGCGTGACGCAAGCACCGCAACAAGCTTTTATAGCGTCGTCAC
>JACXGM010014962.1:0-21650 GCA_016801145.1 Umbra pygmaea | reverse complement strand
ACAACACATTCAGCACCTTACCTTGGGACAGCGCCTTGTAACGTCGCACTTAAAAGGCAGCTTAAGTGCGACGTGATAAGAAGATTCTAAGGGAGACTTCGGGGAACACACTTACGAACGTAAACAACTTCTGTAAGATATATCTTTTAGAGTCTTCTTAGCGGGCTAAGAGTGAACGTTATCGGGGAACCGGGCCCAAGTTAATTTCTGGTAAAACTAAAGCACCTTGGAGGAATGTGGAAAGAGTGAGGGCACTAAAAAGTTCCTGCCACAAATCTGAGTGCAGGTGGCGCAATAATAAATTAAAGGGTGATTATAAAATCTATAAAGACCTGCTCAATAAATATAAAATAGAAATGAAAACATCCAGACAGCAGTACTTTTCTCAATTAATTATGGAAAATGTAAATGTTTTGATAGACTGGTTAATTCTCACAGAACCAATACCTTCTGAATTTCAGACCTCTAAAAATTGTAATGAATTAGCATTTTCTTCAAATTCAAAATTTCCAATATTAAGAATAACATTGTGTTGTCCTCTGATTGGTGGTTGTGACCACTCCTCCTCTTCCACTTGGTGTAGCACTGACTTTGCTAGATACTGAGCCATGGAGAAAGTAAAGAAACTGTCAAAGGACCTGCGAGAAAATGTAGTTGAACTTCATGAATCAGGAAAAGTATATAAAAGGATATCCAAAGGTCCAAAGGTTTGAAAATGCCATTCAGTTCTCTTGAAAATCTGATAAAGAAATTGTAAATTTGGGGTTTTGTTGATTATTTCAGCCACAACTGCCAGACAAATTGGAATGTAAGGAAAACCACACAAGTAACTTCAGCGGAAATACAGGCTTCTCTGCAAAAACATTTTCTAGATGCACAATAAGGAGGTACTTGAACAAAAATGGGATGCACTGTCAAGTTGCCAGAAAAAAACTGTTACTGCGCCAGCACCACAAAACAGCGTGCTTACAATATGCCAAAAAGCACCTAGACAAGCCTCAAAATTGCTGGAACAAAGTCAACCATTAATGCTATGTTTGGAGAGAAGTAAACAAGGCCTATGACGAAAGTACACCATCCCTACTCTGAGGCATGGAGGTGGTTCTCTGATGTTGTGGGGGTGTGTGAGCTTCAGAATCACAGGGAATTTTATCAAAATTGATGGCAAGATGAATGCAACATGGACGGTAATCAGAAACAGCCTGGAAGCTGTGCATTGGACACACTTGGACTCACCAACATGACACTGATCCAAAACACCAGGCCAAGTCGACCCTTCAGTGGCTACAGCAAACAAAAGTGAAGGTTCTGGAGTGGCCATCACAGTCTCCTGACCTCAATATCATTGAACCACTTTGGGGAGATGTAACATGGGTTGTTCATGCAAGACACAAGAATTTATGAGACCTGGAGGCTTTTTGCCAAGAAGAATGGGCAATATGGGCAGCCTTACCACCAGATAAAATAAAGGGCCTCATCCATAACTATCACAAAAGACTGCAAGCTGTCATTGATTTTAAAGGAGGCAATACACAGTATTAAGCTCTATGTGTATGCAAACTTTAGAACAGGACCATCTTATTATTTTCTTTATTGCTGTTTTGTTTATTGGTTTAGTTATGCTGTGATGCCTTAAAGTTTATTTGGAATCCCATTAAACATAAAACAAATGTGTTTTGCCTTAGGGTGGGGATTTTTTAGAGCTGTTCACATAGCTCATGTTGCTTAAGTTATCCCTTTCCTAGGAACAAGAATGTCAACAATCTCAAAAAATATATGTATTTTTTTTCCATGTGAATATCATGTCAGAACGTCCAAGTCACAGTCCTTAAGAATGTATAATGTGGAAAAGTGTTTTATATGTGATTCTGCACAGAAATCATGGCATGGACAAAATGGTGGGGTTTAGGCTTCGTGAAACGGGTTCATAAGTAAAAAATAATGTGCTAACACTGAAAATCTGTTAAGGTGATGTATTCTTGCAGCTTTGGAATATATCTTACTCTAATGACAGGTGATTTGTTAGCATTTGTGTTACTTTTAAATATTTCAAATGTTATTGAAAAAATTTCCTATTTTTTCTTAGTGTGAAATTAAAGAAACGCCAACATGTCAGAGTGAGTAACTTATGGCTTGATCATATCTTCAATTTGTCAACCTCAATGAACAATACAAGGAAAATGCTTTCACTAACCTTTCTCAAACCTATCATTTTTATATCCTCAGGAAAAAGATGTCTTCGAGTCGGAGGCATTACCTGAAGGTAAAGACTTAAACTGTCATCTCGTTTTGTTACTTGCCAACAAGAGTTAAAGGTACACTGTGCATATTTTTGCAGAGTGAAAACCGAAATATTTTCTCTTTCAGCGACCAACTTCCAAAAGTTATAGAATATTTATTGAAAAAATCTGAAAAAACTGTTTAGATGGGACAATCATTTCCTACAATATGGACTGCATGCTATTTGATCAGTTATTTCAATAAAGACATGACTAATTATGATTCCATAGTTTTTGTTGATGGGCATTTCCCATTCCGTATGTTAGCCATACTTTTTTGTGTTTTAAAGCATTGCAATATATAGGAAATCATGAAATAGAACCAGTTTTTGCAGCATTTGTAAGCTGGAAATATAAAGCAGTTTGGCTGTTACAGGTTGAATTCTACACATAGCAATTTGCGTGGGGCAACACTAGTCTAAAATATTGTACAGTTACTTTTTCATTTGAAAGACGTTTTCCAAAAAGGCTCTCTGATTCTGGTAGGCCTGGCCTTTTGTAACCTGCATGCCTTTCATTGTCTTCCAGAGCTTGATGCTGTCCATTGCTAAAGGCCTACTGGAGGAGGAGGAGCAGGAGAAAGAACAGGAGAAGTTACGATGGATGGAAGAGAACTGCCCTCCCCTGTCCCTGCCCTCAGGTTCACAACAATTAATGGTAAATCAACCAAACAACCAACCAACCAACCAAGCAACCAACGAAAGCATTACTGTAGCTGTGTTAACACAGGCAAATCAATTGTGATTTTGTTTTTTACCACTAAAAAGTTTGACAAATCAAATCAGCCCTATGGTTCATTTGGGAATTGTGCAAAAGATCCGATTTGGTCTACAATTCAACTTCACCATTTTTTTCAACTGAAGGTATTTCTGTGCAAACACTGTGCACAGAAATACCTCAATAAAGATTAGAAATTAATTGAATAACATTTGAATTACTATTTTGGATTATATTCTTAGTATTATACACCCACTGGCAATTTCATTATGTACACCTTGCTACTACCAGGTTGGACCCACTTTTGACTTCATGACTGCCTTAATTCTTTGTGGCATAGATTCAACAAGGTGCCGGAAATATTGACATTATTGTATTATGCAGTTGCTGCTGATTGGTTGGATACACATCCAGGATGCAAATCTCCCATTCCACCACATCCCAAAGGTGCTTCATTGGATTGAGATCTGGTGACTGTGGAGGTCATTTGAGTACATTGAACTAATTTTCTTGATCAAGAAACGAGTTTAAGATTATGTGATTTTTGTGACATGGCACATTTTCCTACTGGAAGTTGCCATTAGAAGATGGGTACACTGTGGTCATAAAGGAATTGACATGGTCAGCAACAATACTTAGGTAGGCTGTGGCATTCAAACGATGCTCACTTGGTACTAAGGGGACCAAAGTGTGCCAAGAAAATAGCTGTTGATACGATGCAAGATGGATTCATGCTTTCATGTTGTTTATGCCATATGCAATTTTGGTGTGCCTGTGCAAATTGTAGCCTCAGGTTCCTGTTCTGAGCTGACAGGAGTGGAACCAGGTGTGGTCTTCTTCTGCTGTAACCCATCTGCTTCTAGGTTCAATGTGTTGTGCATTCAGAGATGCTCTTTTGCATACCTTGGTTGTAATGAGTGGTTATTTGACTAAATGTTGCCTTTTTATCAGCTCAAACCAGTCTGACCATTCTCCTCTGACTGCCATCAACAAGGCATTTTCACCCAGAGAACTCACTGGATATTTTCTCTTTTTTGGACCATTCTCTGTAAACCCTAGATATAGATGTGTGGGAAAATCCCAGTAGATCAGCACTTTCTGAAAAACTCAAACCAGCTTGTCTGGCACCAACAACCACGCCACGTCCAAAGTCACATAAATCAACTTTCTTTCCCATTCTGATGCTTGGTTTGAACTTCGGCAGATTGTCTTGACCATGTTTACAAGCCTAAATGCATTGACTTGCTGCCACCTGACAGGCTGATTAGATATTTGCGTTAACAAGCAGTTGAACAGGTGTACCTAATGATGTGGCCAGTGACATTACATGCATACTGTATATCATGTTGGTTTTCTATATTTATTGTTTTAATTATTGTAATGACAATTTGTTTCTTCACCTTAGGAGTTTCTGAGAGAATTGCACCATAAGATTGACAGGATAGATGAGGAGAGATACGACCTAGAGAGCAAAGTGAACAAATCAGCAAAGGAGGTAAGTCAATACCTTACCTTTACATCTCCTTAAACTTGAAATACATTTTATGAATAACTCCTGTATGTTTGGCCAGTCACTGATGTTATTTTCCTCTTCTTCCATTGACCAGATTGAGGATTTGAACATTAAAGTTATTGACTTGAAGGGCAAGTTTAAAAAGCCAACTTTGAGAAAAGTGCGTATGTCTGCTGATGCTATGCTCCAGGCTCTACTGGGCTCCAAGCACAAGGTTTCCATGGATTTGAGAGCCAATCTGAAACAAGTCAAGAAGGAGGTTAAAGAGGAGGTGGGTGTAATTATTATTCAGTTTTTTTAGAGGTATAAGTTAATATAGGCTCAGCAGGGAGCACCAATGTTATTAAGCATAAGGCCTAGTAGAAGGTCAGATACAAAGTGCAATCCATATGTGGACTGTGACACAAGGTTCGATATTTTGTCTCTGTACTCCAGCGCAGTGGATTATGAATGAAAAATTACTAAGTGGTTAAAATTTAGAACCTCAGCCTTAATTTTAGGATATTCATATCCATATACTACGAACCATTACATTGTAGGGGACAAAAGTATTAGGACAAATTTACCTAATCCTAAATAATAATAATTTAAGATTTTACTTTTAGTTAACATCATTGACTTTCACACGACACACCAGAATTCTTAAAGGGGAACACCGACAAAATTCTATAATTTGTTATGTTCCTAATTCGTTTGAACTACTTATTTGACAACTGGAGACAAAGGGTCTGTGCAGATGTATGCGTTTGAATACAACTTTGTGAAAAAAACTATAATTTGCGTGAAAAACGAATGTTCTTTCACAAAGAAAAGAAACAAAAAACAAAACCTACTCCACTCAGTTATTTGACACACTTCACCCAGTTACTCCAATCACTTCACCCAGTTACTCCACCTACACTACCCAGTTCCTCCACGAACTCCACCCATTTATTCCACCCACTCCACCCAGTTACTCCACAATTTATGGATAGGGGGCTAAACCTCTAATAAGGGGTTCAAGTGGGCAGCCTATTTCATGCTTGTTAAATCACTGAATTAGTTGATTTGTTTTCAACCACTTCCATGTGTCTTTTCCAGTTGTCTTCACATTGTATTGTTGAACGTTGGTTTTCTGAAGAAGAGAAACTAAACTAGGAACAGGAGTGATCTGGAAAATCTTTTTAAGGAAAAGTTCAGTATTTAGTGTCCCAAAGCTGTATTCTTGATCTGAATGCCATGATAAAAATGTCTAAAGATTGTTATTATCAAATAAATTGTTCTTAAATAACTACAGTAATCTGTTCTTTGGTGCAAATTGTTAAGTTTTAGGGCATCTGGGCAATATGAAAAAAGCAATTGTCATCCAAATTTATTTAAAACCTCTAAATTTCATTGTTTAGGTCAAAATCATATTTTGTCATAAACGATGTGTCATTCAAAAACTAATTTGCACTTATTTGCACTATTTCCTTATGTTTCATGGAGTGACTGTTTCATGTGCATGCACTACATTCCTTGTTGGCTAATGTGAACCAATAAATCCTGAACTTTTCCTTTAATAGCCATCTCTTTACTTCTAATTATTTTCCAGTATATTCTTTGCAATTCTGTGAAGTTATTATACAAAGAGTAGCCTAAACACAAACCAATCCTGTCACGTTAAGCACTTTAAGCCACACTCGATCACTGTTGATTAACTGAATCATGTTATTTTTTTATTTAATTGTTCACTTTGATATTATGGAATATTGTATAACAAAGGTCAGTTACTTAGCCATAAGCAATACCTCAATTGGACCAAGGGAGGTGCTACACCATGTGTTACCAGCCTCTTCAGTGGTGGCATACCAGAGATGGGACAAAAAGAAAACATCTCTGTTTTTGAGGAGTAAGTAGACTGCAGGAGAAAGTAGACTGTAGCTGTACCCTCTCATGTGTGAGCATTCCACCATATATTATAAATTTGCATGGCAAAGCCTGCTCACACAAGAGAAGGACCGCCCATTTATACAGATGGTAACCATGACAATTGTTTGTAATGCCGAGTGAACAATCTCCATTGATTTACCATTTTTGCGCATTAACTTGCAAGACTTGTTTAGGTTCTGTGATGCTTCTCTCTAAAATGAATATCTAGATTTGTCATCTAAACTAGGGAAAATGTGTGTACCTTAAATTGTAACCCATGGTGATAGAATCCACAATAATCCAATAATGAAGTATATTGACATCAGCCTGGAATATTATAATTTATTTAACATTTACAGCACATGGACAGTTTTTCCTTAATTGAAAATAAAATCACATTTTTTACATTTTGATTACTTGTAAAAACTAAATATTGACCAAAAAATGTATAGGTTGTGGTTTTGTTTTTTCATTTTTTTAAGTATACATCTATACATTTGAATGCCTAGATGTAGTTGGCAGGTCTCATAAGATACTCATTGTTACTTCTTTACATGGTGATGATGTAGGCAAAATTACAATATACGGTTTCACTTCATTTGGATAGTCAAGATTACGTTGATGCTCTACAGAAACTTTTACCTTAACAAATTATCAATAAAATACATTTAGTGATTGCTAAGTGAAGGTTAGTATTAGGTTTAGAATAAGAGTTAAGGTAAGTTAATTAAACTGTTAAAGTCTGTATATAGTCTGTAAAGTATCTACAGATTGAGTATCCAAACAAAGTGTTACCCAATTTACAGTATCATTTAGCATCATTGAGCAATAAAGAATAGTGTAAGTGGGTGTGGTACTGTATATGCAGAGTGCATGGTAAAGCCCCTAGAGCTCCCCGTGGTATATACAGTAAGCCATATACAGTACAACAAATCCTGAGTTGCTATTATAAACTGGTTACCAACATACAACCCCAATTCTGAAAAAGTTTGGACAGTATGGAAAAGGCATTGTTAACACAATATTTGATACTTTACTTTGTGAATTCAATTTATTTTTGACTGCAACACACTCCAAAAACATTGTGACAGTTGACTGTTTACCAATGTGTAACATCACCTTTTCTTTTAATAACACTTATTAAGTGGGTGGGCATCCATTATGCATGTCCTCAACTGTACAACTGTATGGGGCCTTTATCCGGGAATAATGTGGTTTGGTGTTGTCCTGCTGGGAAATGCAGGGACATCCCTGGAAAAGACAACATCTGGATGGTATCATATGTTGCTCCAAAATTTGTACATATCTTTAAATGGTGCCCTCACAGATGTGCAAGTTACCCATGCCATGGGCACAGACCGACCCCCATACCATGACAGACACTGGCTTTTGGACCTACTCTCCTGATAACAGCTTCCCACTTTGGCCTGAGGAACACAACAGCTGTTTTGTCCAATAACTATTTGAAATGCTTCCACTGTGCTACTGTCCTCCTGCTTCGGACGGTGTTGATGTATGGCTTCTGCTTTGCATAGTGAGCCTTAACTTGCATCTGTGGATGTACAGTAGCAGTGTATGGTGTTGACTAACGAAGTATTCCCTAGCCCATGTCAGTATATCCATCATAGACTCATGATGGCTTTGAAGACAAAGACGTCTGAGGGATCGGAGATCACTTACATTCAGAAGTGGTTTTCAGCTTGCCCTTTACACACCGAGATTTGACCGGATTCCTTGACACTTTTATTTATATTGTGCACTGTAGAAGGTGAAATGCTCAATATCCAACCGATTTGTTATTGCATGAAATACTAGAGATTGCACCTTTAAAGCCATACAAATTATAAATGGCTATTATGGATTCATTCACCATTTGCCTTCACACAATGCAAGGTGTAATTGATCAAAATATACAATTGGGATGAACTACTTCTTCAACAAGTGGACCTAGAAATTAACTTATCATCTGACCAATTACCGCTACCTGTTCTCATGGCAGTACGTGGGTAACCGTACGTAATGGATGTTTTGCCGCATTACGTAGACAGACTTAAGGATATGACGTACGTATTGAATAGCCGTTCTACTGGAACATATGCAAGAATAGACCAATTGGTTACAATTTAAAGTACTTGGGAAACCTTTATTTCAGGCATAAAATGCTAGGTAATTGAGGTTAAGGTTAGGGTAAGGTGAGGGTAAGGTCAGGGTTAGGTTAAGTTAAACAGACTTCTTTAAGTTTCTTAAACCTATGAGGCTTTACATTTCCATAAGTCCGGAAACGTACTAAAATATTTTTTATGTATGAGAACAGCTTGATTACCTAAGTCTTTATTTAATTGTTAACCAAGTCTATGTTGATATTTGTAGGATAAGGAGCTCCGTAATGTTGGAGACTGGCGTCAGAACATTGAAGACAAGTCCGGCATGGATGGCAGAAAGAAGATGTTCGAGACAGAGGGTTAAAATAGCTATCGCAATGCAGAGCTATAACAGCATGGTATCATTTTGTAATAATAATCTCTCAGTACAGGACAATTACATTTTCATGTGGAACAGAAACATGCATTAATAAATGCTTCTCAGTTTACCACAGTTGATTGTCCCTGTGTTTTCAGTTCTATTTTGTGGTTTATGGCTTGTCTACTTCTACCTCAAGTCTAGAACATGCAATGTTACAATATGTTTGTTAATTCACATTTGATACATATTTAATGCATGATTATATACATATTTCACCATATACTACCGTTTATGTATGCACACAAAAAGCTTATGTTAGCTTGACTAGAATGTGCGGGTTGACATCAGTATAAAGTGCCACCAATGGCTTTTACTCTGGATTCACATTCACAAGTCCTCTAGAGGAGTTGCTAGTTACTGATTTATGACCTGACTGACAGATATCATGTCACCTGACTAGGTTTCAACCTTCAAGGAGAGCACACTGATTGAAGATATTCACACACTAAGCTAAGAATCTAGACTAACTGTATGTAGGTTTGTTAGAGGTACAATATCAGATGGACACAAGTTGAGAAACAATTAGTGGACTCTTTTGGCTGTTGCTTTTCTCTGTGTTGTGACTATTTGGTATGAAGACATGTTGGCATGTATTCGATGCAGCTGTTGATGGTGAAGAGGAGAATGTTGTTGGTAAGTTCTGCTTGCCAAATTTACATTTACTGCCTGAACAGGGCTTTTTTCAATAATTAAATATGTGAAAACTGATATAAATGTTACAAAATAAGTAATGTGGATGGATGCTTTAATTACTTCATACGTTCTGAAAGAAAAAATGAGCTAGCTAGTAAAAAGACAAAAATGTAGAAAGTCTATTTTATTTGCCTTTCAGGAAAATTTCTGTATGCGACCGAACTGTCATCAGCTCATTTGGGAACCCCATCAATCCCAGACACATGACGTCTCCTAGGTAGGACCCCTTTCATATTTGGCATCCTTTCATGACAAACAACATGGGTGTCAGTTGCACGTCTGTCCTTCTGAATATATATCTACAGTATGTTTTTAAGGATTCTTTATTGCTGTTGATGTGAGTGGTCGGTCTAGTCTAATGGCCCTATATGCTCCTTATGGGCGATGGCATTTGCTAAATAAAATATTTGAAAATAAGAACAACAGTCTTGAAGGACAGGTTATTTATAATAGGGAGAGTGGGGCGGGGAGAACACAAAGAATCACTGTACTGTATTTCATGACCTTGTCAGCCCATTGGTTTGGTCAGTAATCTGCTTCCATAAAGAGAAATGGAGGATTATAGAAAGAGATGAGAGAATGCAATATATATCTTCTTAACACTTGAGCTGCCTGCTCAGTCAGTTGGCCCTTCTTCAACGAGCTTGCGCTGTTCTCTCCAGTCCAAAGGTGAGAACCAATCATTACGTAAAGTAGCATTGCTGTCTTTGCACTAACTATTGTAATATTAGAGTGATGTGGCTGTGACTAAGGACAATAACATTGTTCCCAAGAAGACTTCAGCATTCAGTTTGAGAAATGAAGATTATTGACTTGAATTGTGAATCCTCCTGTATTTAGTTTTTCGTATTGAGTATGGTCTAAAAGTGTTAGAATTTTTTAAATGGACAAGGAATGGAAATTGTTCTATCTTTCCCGTGATTTGGAAACTATAAATTCTTGCCATTGGATTCTTACAAGCTTGCATACTATTGAGCTGAAAGACATGTAACATCCCTTGTCGCTTGCTTTATCTCAATATGTTGGACAGACATTTTATTGATGTTTTATTAGGTTTGTTTCCTGATGTATTCTTGATGTATCTTCATTTATAAGTAGATTATAAGTGTTATAGCCAATATTTCATAAAACATTTTTTTTCTTAAGAGACAGTAATGGTGAAATTGTGTTACTATCCCTGGTGGTAAATGATTGATAAATGGACTGATGATTTGACAGACTGAAATGGCACACCACCGCAGGACATGCATTTGAAAGCGATCTTCAAATGTTTTCCTTCCTGTCAACAGCATATTTTCAACATATCTACATAGCCTGTTACAACATTATACACAATTCAGAAACATTACTGAGAGTTCAGAATCCAGGTGTGTGGATAACACCCCAAACATTTTGCTGTGTTTTGATTTTTGATGACTTAACTACTTGTGTTACTGGACATAGTGAGGATAAGTCTGTTGGTAATCGACAACCACGTGGCATTGGACAGCTGACATATCAGCATACGAGCGACCAATTAAAGTAAAGCCATTCAAATCAAGAAAATAAATTTCTATTGAAGTTAATTTATTCTAAAATCTTTTGAACATCAAATACTTTTGATGAAAAAAGAGAGATGCTAGTAAACTTACTTTTAGAGTACATCTATTATTAAGGTTATCATTGTGTAGGAGACAGTTGAGTGATTGCACTGAACAGACCTGTACAGCAGCAGCAGTTATTTTTGAGATCTGGCCTAGCATCTTGGTCATCTAAGGGATATTCTAGAAACCAATGGCAGGGCTGGCACTACAAGCTATGGTTTTGAATTACTTTGACCTCTCAGAGACAAGGCTACCATAACACAGAGCCACTCAAGACCAGATCTGGGCCCCATTTAGATCTCCTCCACTCAACTGAAGATAACTTTAATCTACAGGGAAATGACAGAGAGCACAGACCAAAATACTACAAAAGTTTGAGGGATAATGAATATATTATTGTCATGACTAGTCTTGAAAGAAAATGCCCATTGCAAAGTTACATTTCTATTCAAGAAATGAGAACTTTCTAACATTATTCATGAATCTAATATTATTAATGTAACCTACATACCGGCAGTAGTATTTGTATACATATACATTTCATGATTACTGTTGTTGATTTTTGTTGTTGTTGTTGTTGTTTTTCTATTCATACGAACTGAAGATATCTAACCAGCCAAAATGTCTGAGTAAGTAAAGGCCAATACATTGTTTACATTTTATGCTTTTAGTGTTTATTTAGTAAGTTTTAATAAGTGTAACTTTTTCTTTCTGAACTACGGTAATAGCAAGAAAAGCAATGTGTCCTCAAGCCGTAAGCATACACTGAAGGTAAAGACTCCCAGTTAGCCCTGTAATCCTTAATGTTTCCTTAACATTTTGATTTGTGTAGTAAAGGTACATTTGTCAAATTTCCTCTCCAGAGTTGTATGCTAGTAGTTGCTAAAGATTGGCTTGAAGCTGAAGCAATAGAAAAAGCTAAAGAGAGGGAGAAATACATGGAAGAGAACTGCCCACCTCTGGATATACCCCAGTCTAAAGAAGAATTGATGGTATGTTTTTAGATTGAGATATTCAAAAACATTGTAATAACCTATCAAAGCTTTTTCTTTTCCTTTTTCTTTAAAAATGATTCCTGTTTCTGATTTGTGATTCTATAATTTTAAAACTATGTAAGTTAAAGTAAAATCACAATATTAATTAATATAAACATTTATGGTGTACTTTCATTAGGAACTTTGCACAAAGATGTATGAAAACATTGACAGAATTGATGAGGAGAGATATAACTTGGAATACAAAGCCCACATGGTTTGCAATGAGGTAAGCAATACTTTTCGTATGTATGTATGTATGTATGTATGTATGTATGTATGTATGTATGTATGTATGTATGTATGTATGTATGTATGTATGTATGTATGTATGTATGTACTGCATGTACTGCATGTACTGCATGTACTGCATGTACTGCATGTACGTATGTACAGTGTGTAAATGTAAAGGTAAGTTAAAAGTTACTTTATTGTCACATACACATACATGTAGCAAAAAAAATCATTCTCTGTATTTAAGCCATCCCTTAAGGGAGTGTATGTATGCACATACAGTTGAAGTCAAAAGTTTGCATAAAACTTAGCCAAAGACAATGAAACTCAGTTGTTCACAATTCAAAGCTAGTAACAATTTCCTGTTGTAGGTCAGTTAGAATCAAGACTTTATTTTTAAGAATGTGAAATGTCAGAATAATAGCAGAGAGAATTATTTTTATCAGCTTTTATTTATCTCATCACATTCCCAGTGGGTCAGAAGTTCACATATATTCAGAAAGTATTTGGTGGCATTGTCTTTAAATTGTTTAACTTGGGTCAAAAAATTTCAGGTAGCCTTCCAAAAGCTTCTCACAATAAGTTGGATGCAATTTGGCACATTTGTCGAGACAGAACTGGTTTAACTCAGGTGTGTAGGCGTCCTTGCTTGCACAGATTTTTCAGTTCTGCCCACAGATTTTCTATGGGATTGAAGTCAGGGCTTTGCGATGGCCACTCCAATACCTTGACTTTGTTTTCCTTAAGCCATTTTGCCACAACTTTGGAAGTATACTTGGGGTCACTGTCAATTCGGAAGACCCAATTGTGAACAAGCTTTAACTTCCTAACTGATGTCTTGAAATGTTGTCAATACATACACATTATATTTCTACCTCATGGTACTATCTATTTTGTGAAGTGCACCAGTCCCTCAAGCAACAAAGCACCCCCCAACATGATGCTGCCACCCCTGTGCTTCATGGTTGTGATGGTGTTCTTTAGTTTGCAAGCCTCCCTATTTTTTCTCCAAACATAATGATAGTCATTATGTCCAAACAGTAAATTTTTTGTTTCATCAGACCAGAGGACGTTTCTCTAAAAAGTTTAATCTTTGTCTCCATGTGAGTTTCCAAACCGTAGTCTGGCTTTTACGTATATGGTAGCTTTGGAGCTATGGCTGGGCAGCCTTTGAGGTTATGTCAATATAGGACTTGTTTACCGGTGGATATAGATACTTTTGTACCTGTTTCCTCCAGCATCTTCACAAGGTCCTTTGCTGTTTTTCTGGGAGAGATTTGCACTTTCACACCAAAGGACATGCATCTATGGGAAAGAGAACACATCTCCTTCCTTAGTGGTAGGATGGCTGTGTGACCCCAAATTGTGCACACTTGTGTACTATTGTTTGTACAGGTGAACTTGGAACCTTCAGGCATTTGAGAATTGCTCCCAATGATGAACCAGACTTGTGGAGGTCTACAATTTTCTGAGTTCTTGGTTGATTTCTTTTGATTGTCACATGTTGTCAAGTAAAAGGCAATTTGTTAAAAGTTAGGCCTAAACATACATCCACCTCTAATTGTCTCAAATTATGTCACTTTCTGGAATGTTCCATGCTGTTTAATGGCAGAGTCTAGTTAGTGTATGTAAAATTCTGACCCATTTAAATTGTGATATATTGAATTAAAAGTTGAATAATCTGTCTGTAAACAATTGTTGAAAACATTACTTGCCTCATGCACAAAGTAGATGTCCTAACCGACTAAAACTACAGTTTGTTAACATGACATCTGTGGAGTACCAAGTGTACTTGTTTTATTAAATCTATTCGTCAGTTATATCAGGTATTTTATAGAGAGTTTACAATTCCGTAATTCAAAGTAAACATTTTGTTATTCATAAGATGTGTATTATAGGACATTATAACCCATTTATTAATTAGTAGTTATGTTTGTGTGGCATTAAGTGTGGGCTGTTTAAGCATTAAGGCAAGATAGGGTGTAACATTTGGCCAAAATACGAACATGGCTGAGAGCTGTTTTATGTGCATCGCATTGCGGAGGTACAGTACAGCTGTATGGAAACGTTTGGGCACCTCTGGACAGAAACAATATTACAATACATCTTACTGTGAAAACTTTGGTCTGAACATGGTACAAAGTGTAACACACCACCTTTCTGCAACAGCCAATACAGGATTAAGATTTATTTGCATTCATATAAACAAAATTCCACTTGACAGGTGCAAAAGTTTAGACCATTCTTTATTTCTTCCGAAAAATGGCCCAGAAAGGTTGATTTAATTATAAAGTCCATTTCAATTTTTCAACTGTACATCTAAGAAATTCTCCTAAATTATGTTCTCAGGAAACTATTTTGGAAACATTAATTACATTATATGCCAACATATTTTAAGTGTTTTTACATTTCAGCTGCACATTTTATATTAGCCTATATTAGTCATTCTATTACGTTGCACCTTAACATTTTGTTGTGCAGATTCATGTGAGAACCTTCCACACATTCCATACCTTCTATAGCTTTCAAAATTATGGTAAAATATTCACAATTAAGGTTTGGGTTAAGTTTAGGCATGACATTACTAAGTTTAGATTAAGGATAGTGTTAACATAAAAAAAGCAAGGGACAATCACTTGTATGCAGAAACACATGTGCAGTGATTGGCTGGAATGAAGATCAAAACATACACAAAATGTCCATCTGGATTTAAACTTGCAAATTCAGTTTATAAATGTTGTTCTCTTTAAATGTAATTGCCCTTCTCATACGTTCGTATTTTATGTAATTCGGTTTAACTAAATAGCTTCCTCCAAACGTAATTCATGCGATTTTGGGCTGCTAATTTGTGAAGTCATACCGTTTAATCTGTCAAACTGTGATGGTTGTTCTGCCTGGTTTCAACAACTATGGGCTCCTCTAAGCAGATATCTGAAGACTTGAAAATGAAGATTATTGACCTTAATAAAATAGGAGAAAGCTATAACAAATACACTCTCAACACTTCCACCTGTCAATTTCAACTGTCAAAAACATTGTCAAAGTCCAAGCAAGATCTGACAGACCAAGAGTAATATATGATAGACCTGCTTGAAACCTGGTCAGCTCAGCACAACATACCACATGTCACAGTGAAGGACATTCAGAACAGTTTAGATGACACTGGAATAGTTGTTGAGATGTCCACTGTAGAGTATATATTATACAACAAGGTGTACATGGGAGAGTTGTCAGAAGAATGAATTTAGCAACATATTTTAATGCAAAATAATTTTGGGATTGTGTGGTATCCAGGGGAACTGGTAATAATGTGAGGGTGGAAGGAAGATTGGGGTTGGATACTTCAGCAAGACAACTATCCAAAACATACCTCAAAATCAACAATGAAATATTTACAATAAATATTTTTAAAAAGGTTTTGGAATATGGTATAGAAAAGTATCACCCCTCTGTAAAATAATGACATTTTGTTGCTCATTCAAGTTTCATTCAGCTGTATTTACTCAGTGCAACTTCTAACATCCAAGTTAAAGATAACACCAACATGTCCGAAAAAACAAACAGAAAAAAAATTGAGTTGGAAAAAGGATCACCCCATTGTCTCAGGATTATGTTGAACCACCTTTTGCTTTAATTATAGCCTTTAGTCTAGGATGTCTCTACTAACTTTGCACATCTAGACGTTGTAATATTTGACCACTATTCTTTGCAGAACGGCTCAAGTTCAGTTAAATTTAATAGTGACCATTTGTGGACTGCTGTCTTGAGGTCATTCCACAGATTTTCAATGGGGTTTAAGTCTGGGCTTTGACTAGGCCATGCAAGGACATTTACCCTTTTCTCCTTCAACCACTGTGTGGTCAGTTTTGCTGTGTGCTTTGAGTCATTGTCATGTTGGTAAATCTTCTTCCCATCGACAACCTTCTGGCCGAGGGCAGCAGGTTTTCCTCAAGAATTTGACAGTATTTTGCCCCATCCATTTTTCCTTCTATCGTGACAAGTGCTCCAGTCCCTGCTGCAGAGAAACAACCCCATAACATGATATTACCACCTACATGCTTTACTGTAAGAATGGTGCTATTTAGATGGTGAGCTGTATTGGATATTCGCCAGACATATTGCTTGGCGTTAAGGCCAAACAATTCCATTTTAGTCTCATCTGACCATAACACCTTTTTCCACGTGGCCTTAGAATCTTAAGGGTGCATTTTGGCAAAGCTCAGTCGTGACTGCATGTGGCCTTTCTTGAGGAGTGGCTTTTTTCTTGCAACCCTCCCATACAAGCCACATTTCTGGAGAATTTTTGATATTTTTGTCACAAGCACACAATGACCACTCTTTGTCATGAATTCCTGTAACTGCTTCAGAGTTGCTGTAGGCCTCTTGGTAGCCTCTCTGACCAGTTTCCTCCTGACTATTTCCTCCAGTTTGGAGCAATGACCTTAACTCAGAGAGGGTCTGTGTTGTACCAAATACCTTCCACTTCTTAATAATGGACTTCCGTTAGCTTCTAGGCACTGATAAAGCCTTTGAATTTTTTTGTATCCATCTCCTGACTTGTGCCTGTCCACAACTTTATCCCGTAGATCTATTGACAATGCCTTGCCACCCACAGTTGATTGTTATCTTCAGTTTCACTACCAAGGACTGAAAATGCTTCAGGAAATGCTTGTTTCATGCTGAGCTAATCAAAATGACCACAGCTGATCACAGTTGAAAGTCAAATGGCTTTGTGTGCTATTGAGAAGGTGATTAACTACACTTGGTTGGGTTTACAAGTCATTTTCATCCAACAATGTGTCTACACATTTCTATAATTGCAGCCACTCTGTACCCTTGTAGGAATCAAACCCTGAACCTTGGTGGCAAAAAATCATGTGAGTCTTTACTCACCATTTAAATTGAAGGATGCCCATCTTGACATATCAATATTACTTTTCAAAGAAACATTCTTGTCACTTTAAGTACCTTGCTTTAAAGAAATGGAGAAAGAGTTCCACCTGGAACTAATCAAAAAAGTATCCATTTAACACATTTTGTAGGGATTTAACAGCTCCAACCGGTGGTTGCCTAATGAGTCAATGAGTAGACCTTGCAGTCTACATACAGTAAAAGTTTAACTGTTAAATCACCTAAGTACTCATACTATATGCTTTTTGTATTTTTGCAAAATTAGAAAATTAATACAAAAATGTATTTAAAATCTGAACTTAGTTTTTAATTTTGATTCTGGTATTAAACGAAGGCCACTAAAACTTAAAGACCAAAGTACTAACCACTGCATCATTTACATCTACATTTTTGTCATTTAGCAGATGCTCTTATTCAGAGTAACTTACAGTATGTAACGTGTGAGTATAAAGGAGTAAGATCCAGGTAACCATTCTGAATGTTTTAATTGTAGAATGGCAAACACAATAGTGAGTGAGCCAACAGGCGTGGCAGAGGCTCAAAACTCAGGACAGTAAACCCTTAAAAGAAAACACAAGTCCGAACCTCAAGACTCGGAAATAGTATAACTATATCAGTGTCCACCCAAACCTGATGAACACACACAACACAGAACAACATTACGTAGCAACAATATCCCAAAACCCTTCCCTGACAAACAGACATGTTTTACACTAACAGTAATTAGCCAGATGCACAACAGGTGCGCTAGTGGGAGGAATGGGGGTAGGAGAGGAATGGTAGCTTCAGAACACTGGCGACACTAACCGCCAGAGCCTAGGCACACAACCAGGGGAGCCCCAGATGTGACAGTACCCCCCCGACGCACAGCCCTGGTGGTGTGATGCCCCGACTCTGGGAACAACCCCAAGGACATGGCTCAGGGCGATCTGGCCAGCGCAGATGGAACTTACACAAGGGGGTTGCGTTTAGGATGACCCGGGCCAGGTGCCAGCAGAGCTCCTCCAGGCCATACCCCTCCCAATCCACAAGGCACTGGAGGCCATGTGTCTCGAATCCAGCAATGGTCTCGAATCCAGGATGGACTGGACAGTGTAGTGCACCCCATCCTCAATCTTCATTGGCAGAGAGGGGTCTCCAACACCCGGTCTCATGCAGAGGAACTTCCACCACTGAGAGACACATGGAAGGATGGGTGAATACACATAGTGTTTGGCAATTGTAATGTGTATGTCACCTCATTGACTGTCCTCAGGACTGCAGAGCTGTGGGAACACCGGGCAGATTTAGGAGAAGGTAAGCTTTCGAGAACGATCCACAACAACCCAGATGGCAGTGCCGCTCACGGAAGGAGGGAGGCCTCTTAAAGAAAACTATAAACAGCTGCGATCATGGCTGTTGTTGGACCGGAAGGGGGATTCATTTCCATGCATAAATGGGCCTTAACGCCTAACTTTGACCACACAAGGAACAGGATGATATGTAAACCCTTGTGTCCTTAGCTAAAGATGGCCACCAGTAACTGCCAGCCAGGCGGCTGATTGTGTGGCAGTAACCAGGATGACCAGATTAAAGGTTATTGTGGGCCCAGCACAGGATCCTGCACCAGACCAATACAGGCACATGCTGGCTATTAGCAGGACAATACCTGCCTCTTCTGTGTCATACTGGCGAGAAAGAGCATCGGCCTTCACGTTCTTGCTGCCTGGAATATAGGACAGACTTAAGGTGAACCTGGTAAGGAACAGGGACCACCTTTCCTGGCGAGGGTTCAGTTTCTTCACCACCCAGATATCCTCCAAATTATAGTGGTCAATCCAAATGAGAAAAGGGTAATTTTGCCCCCTTCAGCCTATGCCTCCATGCCATAAACACCTTGACGACAGCCAACAGCTCACAATCACCAATGTCATAGCTTAATTCTGCTGATGCCAGCTTCCTTGAAAATAAGGCACAGGGCCGGAGACTGGCAGGCAAAACTGACCGTTGTAATTGAACCGCCCCTACCCCCTTCTCGGAAGTGTCCATCAGCGCCACAAACTGCAATGATGAATCAGGGTGGGCCAACACAGGAACCGAGGTGAACAGGACCTTCAGTGAGGTGAAGACCATGTCTGCCTCAGAATTCTGACACAGCGTGTTCACCCCTCCCCTTCAACAGTGAAGTTCTTGGAGCCACCACCTTGCCAAACCAGAAATGAACCTCTTGGTATAATTGGCAAATCCAAGGAACCCCTGTACTGCCTTACCCGTGATTGTGGTTGGCCATTTATGCATGGCTTCAATGCGGTCCACCTTCATGTCCACCCCTGTCTTGGAGATGCATTATCCCAGAAAGGCGACGGATTGCTGGAGGAAAAGTCAATTCTAAGCTTTGATATAAAAATTCATGCTCCACCAGACTTTCAAGCACCAGACCAGAGTGTCACGCTGATCGTGAGTGGCAATGTAAACCAAAATGTCAGCAATGTACACAACCACACCATGCCCCAACATGTCCCTGAAGATCTTATTCACAAATGCTTGGAACACTGATGGAGCATTCATAAGACCATACTGCATGACCAGGTATTTGTAATGGCCAGTCGTAGTGCAAAACGCTGTCTTACGCTCGTCCCCCTCTTGGATATGTACAAAGTTGTACGCACTCCGGAGTTCCAATTTCATTAAGAAACACACACCATGAAATTACTCTACCACTGAAGAGATGAGGGGAGTGGGTAGGTGAAGTGGACAGTGATATGATTTAATGGGGGAAAGTCTATGCTTGGGTGCAGTCCGTCGTGATTCCGATACATATTTTTGCATTGTCTTGGTCTCAGCATACGACAAAGGATACAAGTGACCCTGGGTAGTACGGAACCTGGTACAAGATCTATGGCACAGTCCCAGGTCCAATGGGGTAGGAATTTAAATGCCTATGTTTTGGAAAAGATGTGAAAGGTCTGAATACTTAAAAGGAATTTATTCAATTTATTGACACCCTGATGAAGGCTTGTAGTCGCAACATGTAGGTGTACCGGTCACTTCTTTTAAATTACTAAGCCATGATGAAATAAAGGCTTTTTAAATTGAGTGCCTTGGAATACATTTTTTCTATTTGTATTCAAAAGCAATGTCAGATGTATGGACTTTCCACTGTAGTGGCTCATAGCGACACCTTCCCAGGCACTTACGTGACCATCCATATAGGGGCCAAGACACAGAAGTATTATGAAATTACAATAATTAGCCTGACACACAACAGGTGAGTCAGTGGGAAATATAGGAGTTGGAGAGGAATGGTGGCTTCAGAATGCTTACAACTCCAACTGCCGGAGCCTAGGCACACCAGCAGGGAGAGCCCCAGGATTGGGAGACATGACACAGTAAGTAGAAGGACATTCCCATGGAGCAACTTCAAGTCTGACTCCCTAACCACTAAGATACCTGACTCACCAACGTATGCAACATTAACAGAAGTAACATGGAAAGCTAATCATGCTTTAGTAGGTCAAGAAATGCCTTACCATTTAACAGAAACATTGCTGCCACTATGAGAACTTTCCAAGTACCAGAAAGGCTATTTGTTTTAATAGTTTTACGTGGAACCCTCAGAGCCGATGAAGGACCTTTATAGAACTCTTTAATTAGTGTAATCAACAGTGTTCATAGGGGCCAGAGGTATAGAAAATAGTGTAGACAAAAAGAAATCCAAGGCACTCTTCTTAAAATGATAAAAAGCCTTTATTATTACTGGCTATTTCATGGTAGAAAATTAAAAGACATGGAAAGAAGCAACCCACGCGTAGCGGCTCAAACAGCCTTCTTCAGAAAGTAGTGTCTGCTCAAAAGTGTATAAGAGAAACACCAGCAGAAAGTGCAATATTAAAGTTTTTTATAGACATTTAAGTTACCCCGAGAATCGAACAATGAGAAACACCGTTTGAACTGCCAGTGGTGATGACAGCAAGCATCAGATTTGCCACACTCCTTTTTTATAACTTTATTTATAATAAATGACAGTAAAAAATAACAGTAGAGATACTCTGTCTAGCAATATGACATAAAAATAGTTTTAAACAAGGCACAGCAGGCATGGCCGTAACTACCATTGAGGACACCGAGGTCATGACCTCGGTATTTTTTTCTAGAAGTGTCGAAAATATATAGCCGATGAAACAATTATCCTTGCATCAACGGACCGTCACGTGACACGTACTTGCAGATACTGCTGTCATGTCAAAACGAAAGTAGTGGGCTGTAGCGGAGTGTTACCTTAACCAATTAAAGA
>JACXGM010014961.1:0-21690 GCA_016801145.1 Umbra pygmaea | reverse complement strand
GAGAGAGAGAGAGAGAGAGAGAGAGAGAGAGAGAGAGAGAGAGAGAGAGAGAGAGAGAGAGAGAGAGAGAGCGAGAGAAAGAGAAAGAGAAAGCGAGAGAGAAGGTGCGTGCATGTTGTCGTGTGTGTGTTTTTTCATATACCGTGTGTGTTTTTTTCATACACTAAAGCTTTCTGGAGATGACCTTATCATCATACTGCCTGTGATCTTTTAGCTAGCAAGAACTCTAAGAAAACTTTTATCTGACTGGAAATGGCGTAGAGGTCTAATGCATTTCATCAAAGTGCTGGTTTCAGTCTCAGGAAATTACAAACTCTGTGGGGAACAGGAGTTACAATGGACAGTGCACAATTGGCAAGGCATTCCTCGTCTCATCCCATTCTAGAAACCTATTTTTGGAGACTGTAAGTCCTAAACTCTCCCAACCCAAGCTCATTGAAAGTTCCTTGAAATATACAAAGGTTATAAAAAAATGTGAAATTTAAGTAGCAAGGCCACGCATCAAACATCCAGACAAACTGTAACTCAGGCAGACTGACAGTAACGGCAGACTTCCCTGTCTGCAGACCTGGGCCAGGGCTCTCAAAATAGCTTCTAATGGAAAACTAACAAAGTGGCTCAAAGCCCAATCTGAAGCAGCACAGTCATCAAACTTAAAGTAGGAGCTCTACACAAGCCCCAGGCAATAATAGAGTGAAGGTAGGAGGTGTTTGACTCCTCCTTCCTGAGGTGAACTTGCTTCTCAGTGTCTATGATTGAGTCTGTCTGTTAAAGGTATGTTCCTGCTTTTCTGGAGACTACTTTTAGGCTAAATGCTACATAGGTTTAGTCTTAGATAATAATGGTAATAATAGTTAATATTTTCTATTGCAGTTCATACCAGACGTGTAGGCATGGGTAAGCTTGTGTGTGCATTGGCCCATCCATTCAAGTGTCTGGCACACACAGTTAAGCATCAGGATTTGACATATATCATTTTAGATATTGGCATAATAGGATAAATGGTTATTTATACTGACTGGCCTTCTCTCTTTTGCGCAGTCAAGTGTATCCCTCCGCCAGGTAGTTGAGAAGACCACATTCGCTGAAATAGTTTTGATTATTGTAATACTCACGTGTCTGTGTTGGTGGTTCCCTATTGCTTATTTTCCACTGCAGGGCCAGCCCGGCCCAGCTCGAGGCCAGCCTGGTACGAAGAGTGTACCCATGTACAAACTTTCCACTGGGTTGCATGCCGTACCAGCTCGGAGTGAAAGAAATTGATAGTACTGTCCAGGACTGAAGCGGAGGGATTCAACAGCAAGTGTTTGTTGGTTTCTTTACTTGAATTGACACATTTTCTTAAGGATTCTAAATAAATAAAAATCACTTTCATGTGCATATACCATCATTACATAAAAATAGTAATGTGTACACTGATTGTAATCATTTTATTTCAATAGGAATTCACAGGCAATCACAGGTCCGACTTTCATAACTATCGTGGAATTTAGGCGTTGCTTTTGTGTGTGACATAACACTACATAGTGTAGGGATTATTTATCGTATTAATCGCTTTTTTCATTTTTTAAAAATATCAAGAAATAGGTTTATTTATCTCTATAAGTGCTTTTCTGAAAGATGAAGTAGCCTTCTTACCAGCGCAATTCTACACCCCTATTCGTTGTCTTAAAAACAGCCTGATCTCACAGAATTCCGTGAAATGAACACGGACCAAAATCCGTGGCAGTTACACAGAAGCGCAGAAAAATCAGCGATGGGCATTTTAGAAGTTAAGGGTCCGTGTTTATTTCACAGAATTTTCTGCCATCACTAGCCCTTTTTCTTTTCTAACATCACTAGCCAGGGGCAACACATTTTCAGCCCAGGAGTTTTATGGTGCACCAGCCCATTTTTTTATTGGGGTAAATTGTAACTGCAAATAGTGTACCCACTTTCAATGTGTAATTTCCTATTGTACATGTTTCATTCTTTTATTTAGAGAGAGACAGAGGACCACTTATAGAACTATATAAATAAATGACATAACACTTAAAAGCCAACCCTAAGTCAGCAATAAATTCCTGAGCATTGCATTGGCGTTTTGCTTAACAAATAGTTTTATATAGGTAGCTAGTGCCTTACATTAAATATGATGTTATAATAATGATCAATTAGCCTAATAATTGATTGAAATGTTAATAGAGGCCCTTTATCAAAGTACAGATTTCTGAGGAGATTTTACTTTTACTTCAGTAGGCTATTATGTCATGTGTCATGTATTACAGTCAAGGCCGCCTTAATGCACGGGCTTAGGTGGGCTGAAGCCCAGGGGCCTACAGAGATCAGGGGCCTATCATGAGCCAATAAAAAATCACATTGTTTTGTAATTTGTCAAATTTTCAGTCCATCACACGATATTTAATCTTTTATATTTTCATGTGACCAACAATGCTAGGTAACGTTACCATAGCTACCTTACCTGTGTACAACCGTGTATAATTCCAGTGAGAAGTTTGTGGCTAGCTAAGTCAAAATGTCAGAAAAGAAAAAGTTTGAGAGCGGTAATCAAAAACAGAAAATATTGCGGCAAAAAGAAAAGAGTGAGAAGGAATTGTTAAAACATATTCCAAAGCTAACAGGGTTTTTAAAGCTGCTAAAAGTTAAGAGGAGTCTAGCGAGTTAACGAGCAGAGCGGGGAAAATTAGTGGGGAGGATGACGAGCAGACAGAAGGACCGGTAATGTTACCGGGAAAAGCTGAGGAGGAAGAGGACTGGCTGAGTGGAGAGACAACCTGAGATGGACAGACCGGAGGCCCGTTACCTGACTCACCAGAAGATGAGGACGCGACAGCGCGTGTTGATCCAGCCGAAGGGGATCATTTCGGAGGAGACAAGCTGGCAAGATCATGGGACGAGTCGGACAACGCCGACCCATATAGCACTGACCCGGGTCTCTGGGGCCAAAATAATTTTTGCGAACAGGTACTTTTTTACTGGGCGAAAATGGGACCGGAATTGTGCCAGAACAGAGAAGCTGACCTCTCTGCTTCAGAACGGCAATACAAACACCAGAAAAGATTCTTCTCAAAGACACATTTCAAGCGCAAGTTTGGTAATGCGGAGTATCTGCCCAGGGAGTGGCTATGCTACTCACCTTCGCAAGGTAGTGTGTTTTGCTTTGCATGTAAAATATTTGGCGAGGGCAAAGAGAAGTCCGCATTTTGCAGCATGGGATTTTCAAATTGGAAGCGAGCAAGTGAACGTATCACAGAGCATGAAAGCTGTGATATGCACAGGAAAGCCATGATTGTGTACATCAATAAGACAGCTGAGCGCGGGACAGTGGACTCAGAACTAACGAAATAATTCAATGAGGAGTGTGAATATTGGACACAGCTTCTACAGAGAGTTGTCGCTGTGGTTAAGTATTTGGCAGAGTGGGGACTTTCTTTTAGAGGTGATAGCCACAGGTTTGGAGACAGCAACAATGGCAACTATTTGGGTAGCATGGAGCTGATCAGTCAGTTCGATCCTTTTTTAAAAGCCCATATAGATAAGTATGGAAACGCCGGCAGAGGAAACCCATCCTACCTCTCCCTGAATATGTGTGAGGAATTCATACAGTTGATGGGACAGAAGGTGCTGGATGAAGTCATCAGCAGAGTGAAACTTACAAAATATTTTTCTGTCAGTGTGGACTCCACGCCATACATCACACATGTGGACCAGCTGACTTTCATCGTGCGGTACGTGTCACCAGAGGGATGTATAGAGGAGCGTTTTGTTAAATTCCTCCCCATTGCCAGCCACAGCAGAGAAGCACTGTTCAATTCAGTCATTAGTGTTTTAGGAGAGATGGACATTGATATTAATAACTGTAGAGGTCAGTGTTATGACAATCCCAGCAACATGTCAGGTACCTACAAAGGTGTGCAGGCCCGAATCAAACAGATCAACCTACTGGCAGAGAGGGTACCCTGTGCAGCGCACACGTTAAATCTGGTGGGGGTTAACACTGTGAACTGCTGTGAGGAGACTGAACAGTTTTTCAGTTTTGTGCAAACACTGTTTAACTTTTCATCAAAAAGCACTTCACGCTGGCAGATGATCAAGGCGGGGTTGCAGCCTAATGATAATCAGAGAATTGAAACTTTAAAAACGCTTTCTGATACCAGGTGGTCAGCGCACGCGGTTGCAACCAAAGCTCTGTGTCAGAATTACGTTGGTATTCAGCAGTCATTATTGAACGTTGCTGTTGATGAGAACCAGAATTTGAGCACAAGAGAAGAGGCCAGGGTACTGCACAAAAAGATGGACAAACTAGAAATTGCATTTATGTGCAACATGTGGAATGCCATTTTTCAATGTTTCAAAGGCGTTAGCATGGCACTACAAGCAGTAGAATTGGACTTGTGCAATGCTGTGGATCTGGTTTGGTCAAAAAAAGAGACAGGCTGACGAGTCATCTGAACCTGAGTGCCAGCTGTCAGGCTGCAGATGCTTCTGTACATCTGTTTATATCTATGTGATCGACTGGTTAGTGTCAGAGTTGGACCGCCGAAGATACAAGTCATATAATGGTTTGTGTGAAAACTTCAGGTTTTTAAACAGATTTCACTCGATTTCCCCCCAAGACCTCCGCTTAGCAGTGTCAAGCCTGCAGAAGAAATACAACAGTGACTTGGAAGAGGACTTTGTGGAGGAAGCAGTACAATTTAGGGAGTTTGTACAGAATGAGAAGATGAGCAGCACGTCGACGTCGGCAGTCGAGTTACTAAAACTACTGAGAAGAAGAAAACTCCACTCTGTTTCCCAACACTGACATTGTAAAAAATGTGAAAAGACGCAGCCCATGTCAGACCTAAAGTCATTTAATTATACTTTCCCAGAATGGAGAAAGATGAATCAGATATCTGCGAACATCTAGATACCCTGTGGATTTGGAATCAGATAGAAGTGAGTGCCTCGAACACTGTTTTGAAGGTTGAAAGTCCAAAAATACTTTGTGATATAGTGATAGTTTGTAAACAATGCGGTTTGCTATAAAGTTAGATTGAGTTTTTGATCGTTTTCACATAACAAATGGATTATACCTATGAAAATAATGTTCCATTTCATTGCTGGGACCCTTTGGATGACGAATCAGTGACAGATAGTTGACTTTAAGTACATATCTTCTGTCAGACGTGGATGTATTAGCTGAGTCGTGGATGTATTAGCTGAATAAACAGGTTTGTTTACAATGCACTCATGTCACATTATTATGTGGATTTTTATTCTTGTTATAGCTATTGTAAATCGGATTTGTTAGCTAAATTCATGAGATTCTAAGCTTTCTGTACATATAAAACATTTGTGTGAAAAGTGATTTTTATCAAGTAAAGCTGAAAGCAGAACTGGTTGTTCTGCCTGCGGGACACTGATCCTTAACAGGTTAAAAGGAAATTGCTGATGAAGAAAGCAACTCAAGAGAAAGCTGGAGGGCATGGAGCACAACCCCTCATCAACATGCTAGACATGCTGAGCACCAGGAGTCTACTTGAGGACCTAGAGATATCAGTGGGACACCCACGGAAGGGCCAATCTGTCAGAGATTCAGGATTAATGGACACATGACAGGAATGTAGTTAACAGTCAAGCTGGCATTAAAAGAATACACCCAGCCACCATGGGCCAGGTGATTGGAGATGGAAACAAGGCCCCAACTGGAGTCACACAACCTAACTTAGTTGGCATATTTCCTAAAGTGGACATCTGGATACACGGGAGGCAAGTAAAATGTTTGATGGATACAGGGTCCCAGGTAACTCTTATGACAGAGGCTTGTTTTACAACACTTTTCCAGAACAGGAGGTCTGCCCTAATGAAGACCGTGGCTGGTTAACACTGACAGTAGCAAATGGGAGGGGTGGACTGAAACAATAATTCAGGATGAGAATATGACTCCATACCAGGCAACCCTGTTCATGCAAATCACTATACAGCTAATTGGGTAGACTAACCCTATTTGTTGATGTAAAGGTAACAAACTAGTTATAATTGTGGCCTCTATGTTCATCTGGGAAGAAAGTTATCCACATTACAAAACACACATATTTAGGACTGTCATTATT
Organism: Umbra pygmaea; assembly: GCA_016801145.1. Classification (NCBI taxonomy): domain Eukaryota; kingdom Metazoa; phylum Chordata; class Actinopteri; order Esociformes; family Umbridae; genus Umbra; species Umbra pygmaea. The sequence goes on along the minus strand of JACXGM010014961.1, from coordinate 15,595 downwards.
GAACATTTTTGTATTATGTTGGGAGGCTCTACTTTCTGATTCACAGGTTCAAAATAGGTTCCTGTAATCCCCCACGGACCCCACAGCTAATGAAGTATGCAAGCGGAGGACTGCCAGTGTATCCAACTTTCCATAACCCCTGCTCAAAGAGAAACCTTACAACCAGGGTATCAGTATCTGGTGAGTATTCCAGGCCATAGTGAGGCAGTCATTTGCAACAGAACCCATTTTTAATCTACAGGTAGGTCTGTCTGTCTTGGTGAAAGCATGATCAACTCCATGCTCTGTCACCGCAGCCAGGAGATTAGGTACTGTGAAGAATATGAGGATACCTGTCCATTTAAAAAATGTACATCCTTTTACAGTAAAACCGCACATGTGTAACTTTCTCCCACCCCTGGTATTTAATTGGTAAACCTACAAGGTCTAGAGCTGTTAGGGACTTGTAGGATACATTGTTTTAGGAAATTTAGATATACAAGATGTTGCTTGTGAAAGTGGTTCAATTTGAAAATGTTCTCGCCAATGTAATATTAAGATGTGATTATGGCTAACACAGTTTTTAAGCATACATTTAAAGTAGACAGTTGTTCTTCACAAGTTTTGGATGCCAGACAATCAATGTAAAGTTTATTTTATTATGCAGTCTAGATATAATAAGTTTATTATGTAGTCTAGATATTTTAGTTTAAAATCTGTTTTAGACTATATAGATTTTTTATTTAGAGTGAAAGGTTATACATGACATTTGTATAAAGTATAACACAATAAAAAATGTCCTACCTGAGTTCATTGAGCTTCTATAATTTCTCAGTATAAAGGGCCAATAAATCTGACCAGAGTTCTAAACAGAGGTCAACAACGGTTGTCAAGGTTCTGTAAACCCTCCCTTACATCTGTATTTGTCAAAAAAGAACTGTCAAAAGACCTGAATAATAAGGTACTGAAACTGCATAAAGTTGGAAAAGGATATGAAAATATATCCAAAGCCTTGCAAATGCCAATCAGTACCGTTTAATCACTTATTACGAAGTGGTAGATTCAGGGACCTCTTGATACCAAGCCAAGGTTGTCACGTCTAACAGTTCTACATCACTCCACAACGCACCTTCCCGAACCGGTATCAACCAATCACCCAAGCTACATGAACGCATCCCCATAGCCTGGTCTCAATCACCTGAATACTGAACACTTGTGCACCCTCCTGACAGTATTTAAGATCCCCTGTTTATCTCACTTATTGTGAGGTATTGTTTGTACGTAAGTCGAAATACTGAGCATTCTGATCTTCTTTGAATGCCTGGTTTGACCGTTATATTTCTTATTCGTGTTACCTGCTTTTTGGATTATCCTTGTGTGTCGCTGTCTGTGATACTTATTCCTACAGTGTACCAAACTTCTGCGTGCTTCCTGACGCTGTCTTTGCCTGCCCTTGTACTTCTGCCCAGTAAGACCTCCTGTGTAGCAAATCCCTGCCTGCCCTGACTACCATGTTCTGTGTACAGTATCTCTGCCTGCCCTGAAGACGAAGCCTTGTGGGATATTTCTGACTTTACATGGACCTCCCCATTCACTATAGGATCTGGTTGCTATACTTCTATCTCTGAAATATCCTGAGTACCCTACCCTGTTCATTGCTCACTGTATTGTACAATAAACTCCATTGTTATTCTGGAGATCCTGTCCATGTTGAGTCATTACAAAGGTCAGGTAGACCAAAAAAGATTTCAGCCAAACCTGCAAGAAGACTTTGCATGACCTGGAGGCATTTTGCCAAGACAAATGGGCAGCTATACCACCTGCAAGAATTCGGGGCCTCATAGACCGTGCTCACAAACGACTGCCCACTGTCTTTGATGCTAAAGGGTGCAATACACCGTAATGAGAACTGAGGGTATACAGACTTTTAACAAAAGTCATTTAGTTACTTTTTTTGTTGCCATGTTTTCTATTATGATTGTGCCATTCTGTTATGTTATGTCATTTTTTTTGCCTGCTCACTCATGTTTTCTTTGAAAATGGTACATCTATTATCAATTCCTTAGGGGTATGCAAACTTTTGAGCACAACTGTAATTATCAGAGCTCCAGAATGTTTTTTCTGGTTGGACTCAGATCAGTGAGTATACCTTGTCATAGAAATTTCACCCTTTGGATTCAACAGTGAACATTTTCAAAAAGAAAAAGCTGATGAAGAGGCTTTAAATTAGATATACATTTTCAACCATTTAGATCAGAATAGACAAATAGCTATGTTTATGTAAGGCACTTTTCTGTGTAAAAGCTGAAATTCTGGAAGACCTACCAGGTTTTTCCATGGAGAACAGGGTTTATGGAGATATTATAAAGGCAATTTGTGTTGAAGTGAACTATATTCACAAGGATTCACGCTACACCAATTTAGGTTGCATTGACTTTAATCCTGAAAATGCTACAAAGACTAAATACAATGAGTTACACAGATTCAGGAGGGAAAGTCAGTAATTTCATACCAATATGCTCCTTTCTAGTTTTTGGTTGGTTCAAACACCATAAACATCTATGAAGCTGTTGTCTGTTAAGTAAGATAATCATGGGTGTTAGTCCAAAACATTATTTAACTAAAGAGGGCTACCCTCTTTCTCATTCATCCTAATTCTCGAATTACTGTACCTTCGAACTTTAGAGATTTTTTACAATTTCAAACAAGATTTTTTAGTTGATATGTTAACTACAAACATTGATTATTGAATGTTGTGACTCTTTAAGTTTTAATCTTTTGTTTTATTTAAAGGATTAATTTTCACAAGGGTTTTTGTCTCTTTTCATTTGTTTGTTCTTTTTGTGTGTTGACAGATAAGTAAAGGATTTCTTGCATGTGTGTAAAATTGTATTTGTACCTCACTGAAACAAGAAATCAGGCCCAGGGATGCTAACAGAATGACTCTTCCTGTTTGTGGTCATGTGATGTATCTTATTTATTACAAGTGTGGTCTTTGCTTTTGACCTTGAGTTTTCCTTTGTGCAGTACACAAATACTCAAATGAGAATCAGCAGGCGACTGGCTATTGAAGACACATTTTGCTGAGCGATTCCTGGACTTGTTTTCCTGCACTTAGCCATACCAGTGTTAAGTTACAAATGATTCACCATAAATTTAGGATAAAGTGCTATTAGAAGAATGAACTTAAATACCATGTTTCATTACAAGCTCTACGTCTCCCTTTATCTTTCTGTTACAGATACACTGGGGAGTGTTGTGTAGCTTGCAGGGTTGTGCTCAATTTGAAATGAAGACAGACAATCAAGGAAGTGAATTTAAAATCCCAAAATTGAAAAACGTTTGACATGAATAGTTTTTCCTTATTAGCTAATGGAAATGTCATTAAAAATGGATGCCCCTTTTCTCTTTTATTGAATGGAAATTTCTGTTTACTTCCTAAATTGACTGCCTCCTGTTCAAATCGAGTGCAACCCTGGCAGCCAGTCGCCTCTTTTCTGCTTTGGGCTGTTACAGTATGTTGTAGGCAGCTTGTTAGTGAGCCCTGTGTGGGATGGCTGAGTGCTTCTGATCTAGTGGTCTAACAAAACTCAGTACAACCTCAATTTTACTGTACTCCTACTAGCAATACTTTGCTTGAGAAGGAACCTGAAACATTTGTAATTTAAATCTCATTTTGGTGTGCTGAAAAATACTTCCAGCCTCTTAAAGATGCAGTCTGTGAATTTTGTAATATGTGATTGCGTGATAACACAACATACATTGTTGTTTTTTTCTTCTTATTAATATTATTACAGTGCCTTGCGAAAGTATTCGGCCCCCTTGAACATTTCAAACTTTTGCCACATTTCAGGCTTCAAACATAAAGATATAAAACTGTAATTTTTTGTGAAGAAGCAACAACAAGTGGGACACAATCATGAAGTGGAACGAAATTTATTGGATATTTCAAACTTTTTTAACAAATAAAAAACTGACAAATTGGGTGAGCAAAATTATTAAGCCCCTTTACTTTCAGTGCAGCAAACTCTCTCCAGAAGTTCAGTGAGGATCTCTGAATGATCCAATGTTGACCTAAATGACTAATGATGATGAATAGAATCCACCTGTGTGTAATCAAGTCTCCGTATAAATGCACCTGCTCTGTGATAGAGGTCTTTTTTCAGAGGTCTGTTGAAAGCACAGAGAGCATCACGAAGAACAAAAAACACACCAGGCAGATCCGAGATACTGTTGTGGAGAAGTTCAAAGCCGGATTTGTATACAGAAAGATTTCCCAAGCTTTAAACATCCCAAGGAGCACTGTGCAAGCGATAATATTGAAATGGAAGGAGTATCAGACCACTGCAAATCTACCAAGACCCGGCCGTCCCTCTAAACTTTCAGCTCATACAAGGAGAAGACTGATCAGAGATGCAGCCAAGAGGCCCATGATCACTCTGGATGAACTGCAGAGATCAGTCGTATACTGCACAAATCTGGCCTTTATTAAAGAGTGGCAAGAAGAAAGCCATTTCTGAAAGATATCCATAAAAAGTGTTGTTTAAAGTTTGCCACAAGCCACCTTGGAAACACACCAAACATGTTGAAGAAGGTGCTCTGGTCAGATGAAACCAAAATTGAACTTTTTGGCAACAATGAAAAATGTTATGTTTGGTGTAAAAGCAACACAGCTCATCACCCTGAACACACCATCAACACTGTCAAACATGGTGGTGGCAGCATCATGGTTTGGGCCTGTTTTTCTTCAGCAGGGACAAGGAAGATGGCTCAAAATTAATGGGAAGATGGATGGAGCCAAATACAGGACCATTCTGAAAGAAAAACCTGATGGAGTCTGCAAAAGACCTGAGACTGGGACAGAAATTTGTATTCCAACAAGACAATGCTCAAAGCAAAATCTACAATGGAATGATTCACAAATAAACATATCCAGGTGTTAGACTTGCCAAGTCAAAGTCCAGACCTGAATCCAATCGAGAATCTGTGGAAAGAACTGGAAACTGCTGTTCACAAACGCTCTCCATCCAACCTCACTGAGCTCGAGCCGTTTTGCAAGGAGGAAAGGGCAGGAATTTCAGTCTCTCGATGTGCAATACTGATACAGACATACCCCAAGCGACTTACAGCTGTAATCGCAGCAAAAGGTGGTGCTACAAAGTATTAACTTAAGGGGGCTAAATAATTTTGCATGCCCAATTTTTCTGTTTTTTATTTGTTAAAAAAGTTTGAAATATCCAATAAATGATTGTGTCCCACTTGTTGATTCTTAACATAAAATTACAGTTTTATATCTTTATGTTTGAAGCCTGAAATGTGGGAAAAGGTCGAAAAGTTCAAGGGGGCCGAATACTTTCAGAAGGCACTGTATTTGATTGTGGAGCCAATGCACATATTGTTATTAATTTTCTTATTATTCTTATTCTTAATTCTTTTTTTGCTCCCTAAAAGCACCCACAGTTTTCACTATTGATTCCATTCCAGCAGCAGCATATGTGTCCTAGTGCCGTGCATTGCGTTTGTAGATATGTTATTGATTGGTCTACTAGTTATTTTTTGATTGACATTTTTAAGTGATACATTTTCCCATTATAATTGACTAAATGAGAGGTTTACCCCCTCTAGTGTGGTCTGGAGGAACTGTAACAACAAGATGGTGGCACGCACAAATGATATCATATACAAGGAATGGCAAAATAAAACAAGCACGATAATAAATGACAAGTAAGTTGCTAAATATTTCACTGTTACAGTTCCCAAAATCTGTTTCTGAACATATTTCAGGTGAGATTTAAGCTATCCAGTTGCTGAATCTGCACACATTTTAGGTCTACAAGGCCTAATTAAAATAATTATGTTTTCTCGGTCTACGGTACGACAATTTATGGTTAGATTGTATATTGCCTAGACTCCTCGGTTTTTACCATAACCAAAGTCTGTTTCTTGCCTTTAAATTAATATTAATAATAATTTAAATAGAATTTCTCTTAACATACCAGCATGCATCGGTGTGTGTGTGAGACTTTTGCCCTAGACATTATTTTATGTTCTCAATGGTATCTTCCGATTGAGTATGAGATGGCTAGACAATGTTAACCATTATACACTCTTCCAGTGGTTATAATCAGAGACAGAAGTTTACAGAAGAGTTCATTCTCTGTTAATACTCCATAAAAAAGGAGTGTCTGTAAAGGACAATAAGATGATTGTATGGACGTGCTGTGACATTTGTTGCATCATTAAAATATATGCACTGTATAATATCAAACATATTCTTGATAGCCACTTTACTAAGCTAGCTAATTTATGAACTTGACAGATTGCCAATTATCAGGTTTAATACCTGTTAAGGATCGGTGTACCTCAGGAGGAATAAACAGGCTACTTTCAGCTTTACTTAATTTAAATCACTCTTCACACAAATGCTTCTTGTACATAGACATGTCTTATATGTATAGAAAGCTTATAATTTCACAAATGTAGCTAACATATCTGATTTACAATAGCTATAACAAGAATAAAAAGCAACGTTATCATGTGACGTGAGTGCATTGTAAACAAACCCTTTCATTATTGGGACTCAGTTAATACATCCACGTCTGACAAAAAAATATATACTTACAGTCAGCAATCTTTCTCTGATTCATCATCCCAAGGGTCCCAGCAATGAAATGAAACATTGTGTTTGTTGGTAAAAAATTTGTTATATGAATATGATCAAAAGGTCAATCTAACTTTACCACATTTTTTACAAACTGTCACCAAATTATTTTCGGATATTCAACCTTAAAAACAGCCACCAAATTCTGTCTGATTCCGAATCCTCATGCTATCTCGGTTTTCGCAGACATCTAATTCATCTTTCTAAACACCAGGAAAGCATAATTACATTACTATTTGTGACCATAGCCTGCGTCAATTCACACCAGGGTCACGCTGATACACTAGAATGGCACTCACTTGATGGACAGTAAATCCATAAAATCATAACCAAACCATCTGATTTCAACGTAGGTAGACAGCCAATGAGCTGGGATTTTCAGTCATGTTTGGTTGATAATTGTGAGCCAAAAACTACATAAACTATAATCATGCGTAACCGTAAACATGTGTCAAAGATTCCAGACTTTTATGCATTGGTCTTTGCAGTGTTCCAGACACAAAAGTTATTTTCTGTTTTTCGGTATAAAAGTAAAAAAAATAGAAATATCAATGTTATCAGTGCTTTGGAAGAGATTTGCAGAGAAATTGAAACGGAATTGATGATTGATTCTGGAAGATACCACAGCTTCGATTACACGTACCAAGCATTTGTTTTTGGAAGGGAATGTTCCTTTTTGAGATCGGTGAGTAAAGTAAGTTATTTCTTATTGTAATCCAGTTGTTTACATTTGTAGTTTTTATGGCCTTTGTATAACTGTAGATTTCTCTGTGATTGAAAATCCACAACCATTTGGCCTTTGATTAGCCTTCGCTCATTTTATTTTTAATTGGCTTGGAAACATTTCAACAATGAACATTGGAATGCTGTGGTTTGGTTTAACATTAGATTCATTATTATTATTGGTTTATTATTGCATTGTTATTGTAAGTGCACAAAGTAGAGAAAGTAGCATGTGATTATATGAAACTTGAGTTTAAATTTGACACTAGACTGTTGTCGGCAGCTAACTTGGCCATTTATTGAATTGTGTTTTGTCAAATAAAACCTTAGTTACACTTTATTTGGAGAGTCCGAAATTCCGTTTGTAGATGCTCTACAGACAGTTTGTTGATGATATGACTATCAATAAACTATCAACAAACTATCTGTTTGTTGCAACTAATTTTGTAGTTTAAGGGTAGGGGTAAGTTTAAAATATGTTTTAGGGTAATGGTTAATGTTAGGCTTAACCCTAGGGGAAGGGTTAATGTTAGGATTAGGGTTAGTAGATAGTTTGTTAAAATGTTGTTGATCGTCTGCAGATAATCTGTAGAGCATCTACAGATACACTTTTTGGACTCTCAAAATAAAGTGTTACCAAAACCTTTCATTTTGTAATCATATTATGCCATTTTTATGAAGGTGTGTTTTGTAAGTATATAAATGTTTTGTAACCATGTCATGTTTTTTGTTATTTATATGAAAATTATTAATTTGGACACTTGGGTATATATGGGTATCTAAATACAATCGTGAAGTACACTTGGGGTCCTCCTACAAAATAGTCAATAGCTCCTTGGCTGTTGACTCTATTATTCTAAAATTTTAGACATATGTTGTGAAATTCTTGCGGGAGTTATAGCTGCCCATTTGTCTTGGCAAAATGCTTCCATGTCATGTAAAGTCTTTGGTCGTCTTGCATGAACTGCACATTTGAGATCTCCCCAGATTGTCTCGATGATATTCAGGTCAGGAGACTGTGATGATGGCCACTCCATGATCTTCAACTTTTTCTGCTGTAACCACAAGATGTTCAACTTGGCCTTGTACTTAGGGTCATTGTCGTGCAGAAATGTTCATGAAAGACCCATGTGCAGCTTTCATGCAGAATAATGCATATTATCTGCCAGTATTGTCCGATAACATGCTGCATCCATCTTGCCATACATTTTCACAAGGTTCCCCATGCCTGTAGAGCTCACACACACACCTAAAATAGTGAGTTACCATCATGGTTCACAGTGTGAGTGGTATTCTTTTCACTATAGGCCTTGTTGACCCCACTACAAACATTTTGCCTATGGTTGTGACCATAAAGCTCTATTTTGGTCTCGTCACTCCAAATTAGTGTGCCAGAAGCTGTGAGGCGTGTCAAGGTATTGTTGGACATATTGTAACCAGGCTTTTTTGTGTCACTGGTGCAGTAAAGGCTTCTTTCTAGCAACTTGACCATCAGGCCCAGATTAAGAATTCAGAGGCCCCTGGGCACAATGTCTTGTAGGACCGCCCACCCCACCCACACAATCAAGCTTTTGAATTTTTTTTTACTATTTGCTGGTAACACCTCTAGTGAGCAACTAGCTGGCATATGCAAGCACATAGTGCCTCACCTTTACCAATCCAGTTCTATGAATCAAATTCTTCCATAATTCACACACAAACACATACACAAACACATACACACACCCATTAATGTTTCCTTCCTGTCTGTCTCCTGTCCTCCTTGGCTTTCCAGGGGTTGCCGCTCTCTCTCCCCCTCTCCTCTCCCTGTGAGGAAAAGGATGCAAACAGTATAGGTCAACTTGTTAAAAACCTGGCACAATCTTGACTCAAATTTCTTCACTAAATGTTTTTTTACTCTTCTTTCTATTCTTTCTACTTTATACTAAATTATTCTACTCTTATGCATTTAGCACTTTATTATTCAAGGCCACTAGGCACTTTGTTTGATGATTGAATGGTAGTAGACACATTACAAGATGCTGTAAGTATTCTGGTATAATATTGGTTGCTTACAAATTACAATTTCTGGTGTATGACCCGTCCAAATATTGACAAATGTATTACATGTAAGTTGCTTTGGATAAAAGTGTCTGCCAAATGTCGTAAATGTAAATATCAAATGTGAAAGAAAGCTGCTTGTTTTTTTGTATTTCGATAATACCATATTTAGTTTAAAACTTTATGACAGCCACATCCCGCTTGAGCACCTCCCGCCTATACCGTTTCTCTACATCTAGCTGCTGCACTAGTTTAGCGTTCACAGTCCCGCTCCCAGTGACAGATGAGCGCCAAAGCAATGCTAACATGCAATTACGATGCCCTGTGCTTTTCTCATGCTCAAGCAAACTTTCGGGGTGTTTCCAGTCAGAAAAAACACAAACAAATAGATTTTTCTTGGTAGAAAAAAGTATACAGGCAAAGCAAAAAATATTACCTGTAGATGGTGAATAGGCGATCCAGTTTTGGAAACTGTTTCCCTATTTGGCAGTTGACAGCACAGCTGATCAATAGTAAGGGAGCGCACCTTACCACCCAAACCCCCATCACGAGTTGAGGCTAGATATTTGCTCTTTCTATTAAGAAAGGCAGCAGGTCCACGACCAATAACAACAGCACGTGCATCCTCGTTGATTGCCCCCCACAATGCTGGGTCAGGCACCTGATTAAACCACTGCTCGCTGCTGCTGCTACCGGTACAGCTAGCAGGTTGTGTACTTGAGTACCCAAAACAACACACACCGGACAGAATCTCCATGCAACCCCGGAACAACGCAAGACACATAAGGGACACTAAGGGGAGCCAAATACATAACATAAAACATGGGGGAGAAACTAGAACACTGGATATACATGGGGAAGCAAGCTAAAGGGAACATATAAACAGAACCACCGTGCAAGCACTGAACACAAAACAAAGGCAGACATATACACATGAGACCTTACTAAACAAAAGAGGAGTCCATCAACCGGCCCACACAGGGCTGGACATTGCAGTTACATTAAAATTATTTTGTTATTACATTCTTAAACTGAATTTTTACTTCGATTTGTGGTAATCCACTTAAATACATTCACTTTTATCCAACGTAAATTAGCTTAACTGATTTTATCTTAAGCTACATAGCGTATAACAGGTAAGACTATCCTGACAAACATTATCAACGAAACCAGTGCTAGTAGTATAACAAAAGAAACATTGAATATGCCAAATGGCACACTTGATGATGAGCAAACACACATGCCTGGAGCAGAAGACGGGTTTACAACACACCACACAAAAGCCTAGTGCGACAGGTTTACAAAACACACATAATGGCAATTGTACATTTTTGGTACCTGTGTAGGTAAGTGCTAATTACTCAGTATTGTACTTCTTCTCACTTTTCTTTTTTTCTGTATGTCTTTGTTGTTTCTGTGGGATCAAGGCCCTCAGATGATTCAGTTACTTTTAGAATCAATTACTTGACTCCTTACCACTTCACTCCTAGTGTCGACTCCTCTGACTGTCGACTCAATTTCTGGACATTTTCTTCCACAACAAATCAACTCCCAACTCCAAAATGAAGCAATATTTGGCAAGACTTCCATCTGTTACCAAAGGGAGAGCAAGCTTTGTGAAAGGAGGCAGTCAGCCATGCAGGGATTTAAACACAACAGGCAAAGACAAACAGGCATCAGTAATAAAAAAGCTGTATCTTCCAATTGCTCAATTATTATTTTACAAAGTATGGTCTATCATCTATTACAAGGCTACGCTATTCTAAATGCAAGATGTAACTTCCACTATAGCGAGAAATAAAGCAGAGGAAGGGGCAGGCAGGGAGGGGCAGGCAGACAGTAAATGGCAATTAGGTTAGGTTTAATTTATTTTTTCCTTGTGTTTATTGTGTTTTACATTTGTTTGTTCTATTATGTAAAGCGCCTTGACAAGCTACTTTAAAGGCGCTATATAAAAATAAAGTTATTATTATTATCATTATTATTATTATTATTATAAACTCCCAAAAATATAATAAAGTATGAGATTAGGCAAAGGATTTCCAACTCCTGTTCTCTTTCCCTTCAACATAGGCCAATACCCACACATTTCTGTTACCCAGCAACAGATTTGACATCAACTAATCCTGCCATAAATAAGTAGAATCACGCCTGCTCATTTGCCTAGAGCTTCTAGCAATGTGCTTGCATTAGAGTTGAACAAATAGAGTGAATTAAAATGATTATCACACAATCTAAATAAAAAGAGCTTGATCAAAAACCAATCTGTCAATTCCAAACACAGGGAGTCAGCATCAGGATTGACTCCAAAAATCAGAGTCATTCACTCTCCCTACTGACTTGAAAGTGGTGTTGCCAACTATATTCAATGGAAAGTAGCTAGAGCCTGCTCAAAGTCATGCATGAAGATGATTTGGCTATGGAAGGCACTGTTCTTCTTTTTTTACCATGGAAGAAAGTGGTCAGTCACAAACTCTATATACTTTGCAGACGTCCTTTTCACACCTTCAGGGACCCTAAAGGGGCCTACCAGCTCTCTCTCCATGATTCCGGCCCAAAACGTGACTCCGCCACCTCCTTGCTGACGTTACAGCCTTATTGAAACATAGGGACCATCGACCAACTATCCACTACTCCATCCATCTGAACTATTCAGAGTTGCACCACACTCATCAGTAAACAAGACTGTTTGAAAATTTGTCTTCATGTATTTCTGGGCCCATTGCAACCATTTCTGCTTGTGAGCATTGGTTAGGGATGGCCAAATAGTAGGTTTTTGCACAACTGCAAGCCTCTGGATGATCCTACACCTAGAGGTTTGTGGGACTCCAGAGGCAACAGCAGCTTCAAATACCTGTTTGCTGCTTTGTAATGGCATTTTAGCAGCTGTTCTCTTAATCTGATTAATTTGTCTGGCAGTATCCTTATTCATTTTGCCTTTATCTCCACAAACCCATATGTGCTCTGAATCAGCCACCAATCTCTTCAGAGTGCGATGATCACACTTATGTTATTGAGACATATCTAATGTTTTCATACCTTGTCCAAGGCATTGCACTATTTGATGCTTTTCCGCAGCAGAGAGATTTTTTTCCTATCCCATATTGCTTCAAACCTGTGGCCTGCTTAATAATGTGAAACATCCTTCTTAAGTAGTTTTCCTTTAATTGGGCTAACCTGGCAAATTCATTATCAAAGGTGTCTGAGATTGATTTCAGTGATCCAAAGAGCCCGGAGACAAAATACCTGTCACACTGTCCCAGAGTGGCAGTGGAACTGAGAAATAGACTCTTGTATATACATGTGTATTTAAGTTCATTTAGATTCATTTTGTATGCCAGTTCAAGCAACTGTTGATTTGAGATGTATATGTATATTTCTGTTTTTCCAGGACATATGTTCTGTGGTTCTGAGTTTATGTATGTTTTTGTGCAGTATGGTGCCAACCCCTGTTTCCCCAGAGCATTAGTCTGGTATCATCAGTAAATCTGGCCTGTTAGATTGCTGATTGGTTTTAGCCGTGTTCCATTGGTGGCTTTATGTGCTCTGGCGAAACAGGAGATGGGCGCGGTTCATTGATTAATTGTGTGGTTATTACTGTTGCTGTTGGTCAGCTGTCTTTCCGGAATATGGTGTGATATGTAATGGTGGGCTGTGAAATGTGTAGCTGAAGATCAGGCATACCCTCTTTATGGTTCGATATCCGTGTCTATGCCGCGAGAGAGCATAGGTATACAGTTTATTCAGAAATTGACTTCCAGTCCTGTTCATTGTTAGTCGGAGTTCTATAATTTTAGAATGTTTCACATTATTCCAATTGAAGGTAGAAAACTGTAAACATAAAAATTACGAACTTGTTTTACAGTGTAGTCATGTTTTAGTTTTTCATAGATCACTGGTAAGTTATGACCTTTTTTTTCCTGGTCAATAAGGTCTTACTGAGGAACTTCCCAAAAGTTGTGAACTCAGCCCAACCCAGAAAAGTAATCTATTACATTAACTTGTGGCATCTCTGGTGAGGAGTGATGCTCTTGTGTCTGAGAGGAGCTGTGTTAACACTGTAAGTGTACATTATTGATTGAGCCTTCACCTCGTATTGTGTCATACATAATGTATATATTCTTGTGAGCCAGGTGTACATGTATATGGAGTACCTTGTCTAATGACGCGATAAGAGCCATATATATGTTGTTGTGCAGCTACAGGTCCAGTGTACGTTGCAGCTCTGGCTTACAGCATGGAAGTACCTACTCAAGGTGTTCTAAATAAAATCTAAGAACACAACCTCCCGGCATTACGGTCTCTGTCCATACCAACACACACAAGATCAACACCTGTTGTGACAGACTATCCTATTACTTACTACACATTGTGACAGACTATCCAACTACTTACTACACATTGTGACAGAATGACCGACCTATGGTGGCAGTTCTGAGGAAGAGGAGAATGACTGTGATGGAGATTTACGGCTTTCATTTAATTAACTGGGAAGCTATGGAGTGGAAGGACTTTGGTCCAGAGGAATACTGGTTTAAGGAGAGTTCAGATGAGGAAGAGGAATATATCATCCTGGAGCCAGATGTCCTCGATTATCCTCTACACGGGAGTTCTCTTTTGCCAGTTCTCCAACCCGGGCCCGGGTCTTCATTCCTACAAACAGGGCCCCAAGTTATCAAGCCAGGGCCCCACGTTCTCAAGCCAGAGCCCCACGTTCTCAATCCAGGTCCCACGTTCTCAAGCCGGGGCCCCACGTTCTCAAGCCGGGGCCCCTCGCTTTCAAGTAAGGGCACCTTATATTCAGGTTAGAGCTAGGCCTGCAAGATTCGGGGAAAAATATGAATCACATTTTTTTTGCTTTGAATTGATATCACGATTCTCTGCCATGATTTTTTTCTCATGAAGTGTAATGTTTATTGCACATATGAACTACAGATGGGACAATACCGATTCCAGTACTTGGAATAAGTACTCGTAATTGTACTTGTGAAAAAGGCCCGATACTATAAGCCGATACTTCCTCCACATTTAAGAGCGTTAAGCTGCTCAACACTTTACAGATTAGCCATATTTGTTTTCTTAAAGTGCCAGAGAGGGAATAGTAGCCTACTGTACAATGTAGTATATAGATAGGAAACAGTTGTATTGCTCAACCATGTAACGAACAACAACACCAAAGAACTGGTAAATCTGATTAACGTACATGTTTCAATGGAAATGTAGCTGTATTCCAGCACTATGCATATATTTCATATTGATGATAACGACAGACTACGTCCTTTTTCAGAGACCAGCTTATAAAGCTGTACAACTTTTAAAGCTTTGCTATTTAAAAAAATAAAGAAAAGCGATTTAAATGGGATAATGCTTACCTGCAATATGAGGTGATTTGTTGTACACAAAATAACCACATAAAATGCTTATCATTCCAAAGACGGAGCCACGCGTTCTAATTATTGAAAAACACTGAATCACCACTAAATTTTTCTCATAGCAATTCTCCAGTAGAGTTCAAATGGCGAAATACAAAATTGCTTTTCATTGCTATTTCATGTAGCCTAATATTTGCTAAATAATAAGTACATATATTACAATCCTCAAAAAAAGTGCACATTTAAATACAGGACGGAACGAAGGCTGCAATTTATTAGGCTAGTCACTGCATACTGTATTCTCGTATTAATTAATAATTAACCTTTGGGAAGGAAAGACAAATGTCGGTTTGCAACACTTCTGGGTGAACAAAATAGTGGAAGTTCTGACATACTAAAATTAAGAAATATAACTTAAAGGAAATTTGATGTAGGCTGTAGCCTATTTAATTTTTGTTCAATAGATTACAGTGATAGTACAGCTATAATTGTGTACCTGTTATAATAAAACATTTAAAAAAATTATGTTCTTCTGGATACGTAGGAACATTTAATTTTCTATATTTGAATTGGCTGTTCAACATTTAAGAAATAGCAGATTTTAGCTTGATAAATGTGGCATGTGGCATAGTTATTAAAAGTAATTGTATCGGTACTCTTATCGGCAAGTACACAAAATGAAATACTCTGTACTTGTACTCGTTCCATAAAAACCAGCACCAGCAGCCACACCCCCACAGCTGATACTGGCTGTGACACCCCTTCAGCCTTTGACTGCTGCACCTCCCCTCACCTGGGTCTGTGGCTTCGGTCTCATGGC
>JACXGM010014960.1:0-21683 GCA_016801145.1 Umbra pygmaea | reverse complement strand
ACTGGCCATCGGGAGGATCGGGAGTTTTCCCGAACGGCCGGTCCATTCTGGGCCAAACGGGCTGTCACATTTTACTTTGACGGCCGGTCGGACGTATTAAAACAAGTGACAGTAGGCTGAAATAGACAGGATGTTTCATCCGCAAAACTGCGCTCTGGCCCGGCCGTCAAATCGAGAGAGAGTTCCTCTATATTCAAACAAGGAGAAACCCAGAGTGAATGATTGACGAACGCGGGGAGCGACAGATACAGCGCACGCGCACACACGCGCGCGCCACCCCCCCCCACCGCCGGCCGCTCCATCTAAAGTCCCGGGCCGAATTTTTTCCCAGTCCATCCCTGAGTACAATACTGGCATAATTAATAAATAGCATAATACATAGTAACACAATACTGGCATAATGAATAAAATAGCATAATACATAGTAATACAATACTGGCATAATGAATAAATAGCATAAAAAATTGTAATATAATGATGGCATACTGAATAAATAACAATAAATTGAAATACTGTAAATATACACAAATAACATAATACATATAAATAAATAAATACGATGGAAATACATGTTAAGTTTATATTCGGTCTTATGTCGTTCAACAACCAAAGAGGAAAAATGTGAGCCATGGAGCTCAGAGACTTTTCCCAGTTCCACCTCAGGACTTTCCCCACCTCTCTCTCATAACAAGATGCCTTGTTTAGTGTGTTGGTATGTTTAAAATGATATTTGTTATATTTTATATAATTGATTTATATATTTTTTTCTTCCCTGTCTGATTTTGATTTTGAGAATTTTTAGAAACATGTGTTGGTTTGTTAGTGCTAATTTATTTTTATAATTATTTCATGTTTCTATTGGATACAGAGGCTTAGATATTAAGGTTTTGGTAGACGTTGACAATTCTTAGTATTTTTTTAGAAAACCCTCAGGAGATAAGGATATTTATCCCAGAATAACATAGGTTTTTATAGTTATTTTTAGCATGCGTTTTAGGAGTAAATGGGATAAACAGGAAGTTCAATGAGATACTTATTTTTATTATTACCGGTAGTTAAAAACATTTTTCTGTGTTGTGCACTGATGAGTTTTTCCACGCTTTTGTTCCTGCTGAACAGAGATCCCAGACTACAAGCAGCGTGTCCAGTCTGTCAAAGAGCTCGTCAAACAGATGCCAAGACCCAACCGGGACACCATGCAGGTTCTCTTCAAACACCTCCGGAAGTGAGTTTAACCTCCAAAGCGTAGTACATGAATGCATGTTCTGTGTTTTCCTCATTTGGTTCATTCACATTTCAGCAGGGTGTATTTTACGTGGGTAATTCTACCAAAATGTCAAGAACTTTAAGAAATGTATCTACTGTAGAATGTTATAATGGTAAAGCTAGCTCTAATTGAATTATGACTTACAGTACATCTAAAGTGTATTACCAGGCTGTCAAGTTTAGTATGTGGTTTTTAATTGAACTGGGTAAATAAAAAGAAAAAACATGTTTTGTCTGTCTGCAGGGTGATCGACCAAAGTGAGGTGAATCGTATGACCACACAAAGCATTGCTATAGTTTTTGGCCCCACCCTCCTCCGACCTGAGACTGAGATGTGGAACATGGCCGTACACATGGTCTACCAGAACCAGATCGTTGAGCTCATCCTGTTAGAATACGAGGGCATCTTTAGGTAGAGACCTGCGGATGACCTCACACCTGGGTACAGATCTAGGATTCGCCTCCCTTTCCCCATTCCTAACCTTAGTCATTACTATGGAAATGCCAAACTTATCCTGGATCAGCGTCTCGGAGCCACTTTGCCTTGTACTGGTAGAGATGCGAACCAGTAACATTCTGTCATTCATGTTTATTTACAAGGAAGTAAATGGAATCAAACTGACTTAAAAACAGAGGGAGTGACTTACCTGAACTTGTCCAATCCTTTTGTCTTTTTTGGTTGCAAATCCTTTTATGTTGTTGTGCACCAATATGCACCAAAGTTTACAACCCATACCATCCTTACCCCAGACCAGATCATGCAGAACTCTTAACCCAGACTAGACCATTTAAAACTCTTAACCCAGACCAGATCATGCAGAACTCTTAACCCAGACCAGACCATGCAGAACTCTTAACCCAGACCAGACCATGCAGAACTCTTAACCCAGACTAGACTATGCAGGACTCTTAACCCGGACCAGACAGTTCCGCCTTCCCTCCTAATTAGAACTTAGCAGTCCCCACACACCTCCTTTTTCATTGTCTGGATTTATGTGCATTGAAGATGCTAACCACTCCGGTTGCCCACACGCTGGACTCTCATGGTCAGTAGTTGAGCTGGCCTGTCACCCGGATCTTACCATTGTGATAGTGTGTTGAAGAGAGGATAAGACATGGGTATAATGGAGTAACACTGTAGATATTTTGGAGGATGGGCTGTCAGGCTGCTCTCTCCACTTTGTCATCAGTAATGAAAGCAGAGGGATTACTCCATATCCTGACTACAGCACACAATATGTAGCCTGCACTGTACAGTATATTAACCTGCTGAGGACAGAATTGACCACATCGTGTTGAAAGGTTTGTCTCTGAGCTGGGATGCCCTCATCTCTGTTCCTTCTCCTCGTTCAGTCTTTATCTCTGTCTTTTCTGGACATACTGGAAGCCTTCTCTTTTACACTTCTTAAAGGTAGTTCTGCATGTTTACCATTCAGGAAGCAGCCACAGACTCATGGTTTCACCAGAACACTCTGCTGCTCTTGTTAATCGAACAAATCGATCAGTTATCAACCTGGAAACACAAACATAGTATTCAGCTGTGTGTATTTTGGATTTCTGGAAAATGTATGATAATAAGGCAAGCAACCTTTAATTAAGGAAGGTGTATTGAGAATTATGTCCAGCTGTAACATCCAAAATGGCACCATATTCCCTACATAGTGCACGGCCCTGGTTAAAAGTAGTGCACTATAAAACGAGTAGGCAAAAGGGATACAGTTTGGGATCAACATTGTTGCGTATGACTGAGGGAATATGTTGTGCAGATGTCTGAAAATCATGTGTGATTGGTTTGATGGCGAGCATTAAAAACTTGGGGAACAATAACTGATGTATTCATTCCATAAAATTCAATGATTGTATAAAGAAAATTATAGAAACTGTTTGGGGTTGCTAATTTCCAGTAACTTTTGCCAAATGCAAACGTTTTGGGGGAAATCCTGTTAGGACGTTTTCCTGTATATTCTTGGTACATGTTGAATGTAATTGTTTTCATTCAACTAACTGCTGTTCATTGTCTTAGTAGAATTAAAGCCTCCATTGAGACCTTGAGTAACCTGTTGTACTGTACTTGTTTTGATATTTTAGAACAGGACACACATTGACACCATCCATGCACATAAGGCATGGTTAAAAATGGGACCTGTCAGCATAAAAGTATTTAAATGGTGTTAAAATATGTATGGAAACATACAGTGGTGCTTGAACGTTGCAAATTGGAATTAAGTTTGATAAACATTATATATATATATTGTTTTTCAATCAAACTCATGGATGGTATTGTGTCTCCGGGCTCTTTGGATCCCTAAAATCAATCTCAGACACCTGTGATAATTCGTTTGCCAGGTGAGCCCAACTAAAGGAAAACTACTTAACGATGTTCCACATTATTAAGCAGGCCGCAGGTTTCAAGCAAGAAAGAGGATCTCTCTGCTGTGGAAAGTGTCAAACTGTTAAATGCCTTGGACAAGGTATGAAAACATTAGATATTTCACAAAAACTTAAGCGTGATCTTCGTACTGTAAAGAGATTTGTGGCTGATTCAGAGCACAGTTTTGTGCAGAATAAGGCATAATGAGGAAGGTTACTGCCAGACATTCAATGGATTAAGAGAGCAGCTGCTAAGATGCCATTACAGTCCTGCGAACCTCAAGGTGTAGGATCCTCCAGAGGCTTGCAGTTGTGCATAAACCTACTATTCGGCCACCCCTAACCAATGCTCACAAGCACGATTGATCGCAGTGGGCCCAGAAATGCATGAAGACTAATATTCAAACAGTGTTGTTTACTGATGAGTGCTGTGCAACCCTGGATGGTCCAGATGGATGGAGTAGTGGATGGTTGGTGGATGGCCCACATGTCCCAATAAGGCTGTGATGTCAGCAAGGAGGTGTCTTTGCTTGTTGATTATGGAGGTACTTTAAAGCATATCTAAGTGCAACAGTTACAACTCTAAGATCCCTTGACTGTTCAACATAGTGCTCTTTGCTTTATTACATCTGATAGTTTTAATACTCATCGTATCTTTTACCAGAAAGTTTGGTGGACCTCAGTAAAGACCCGTGGATTACTGCACTACTCTGTTTAAATCTCTTCTCCATAAGCTCCCTAGGTACTTGTGCTCTCTGTTGACGCCTAGAGTATTGGAATATAATACAAAGTCACAGGGTTGGGTATCTTGAAAGGACAAAACACTGATATAAACTGTATAAGAAAGGTGTGCAGGAAGGCGAAATATAAATGTATTTAAACTCAATTGGATAAGCACTCAATATAACAGTGGTTCCCAACCTTTTTGGTTTACTGTACCACAAAAACACTTTCTCCTGCCTGAAGTACCCTAACATGCACATATGAGCAGTGTGATTCCTAGATTAGTTGTCAATTTCACTAAATTATATATCATTTGTCTGTCTTGTCATTCACCTGTGAATAACAATTTATTACTATAATAGTTCTTGTACTTTTCTCAGTTTAGTGTCCAGACCAATTAATCAAAATCAAAGATAACATTTTATATACATAATAGTAGCCTACTCTCAATATAACCCATATGTTTAGACTAGTGTATGCCACAAGGACTCACCAATCAATGAGAAACTTCACCGTGTCCCTTACTCATAATCTTGGTCAGTCTTGGCGGCAGTGTGGAAACAGCAGTTATCAGGGTTTAATCCAAGTTGAGTCTGTTCTTGTGCTTGGTCTTGATTATGGTCATGGATGAAAATGTCACTTCACATAAATATGTAGATCCAAATGGCAGCAGTTAATTCAGTGCATGTTACCCCAAATCAGGATATTCCTTCTCCACGTCACACCAGAACTGTGACAGTGTTGTCTCTAAGTACCTCATCTTTAGGCCACAGTCTGAAGACACAACCAGCTGATTTTCCTGTAGTCTTGTAGGAATTTTGTTATTCATACATTCAGTTATGAAAGGATTACGGACCCAGTCAAGTTTGGCAGACTTTTTCTAATAACAGGTGGGTGTGAAGTATCTGTTGATGCACAGCCCCACTGTCATGACAGAGCCTTTCAAACAGTCTGTGATTCAGAGGCCTCATTTTAAAAAAGGTAATCCCTTTCAATGCATTATTCAAAACATCATGTAACTCTGGACATATTCTCTTACTGGTCAGTGCCTCCATATGAATGATACAGTGATTCCTAATGATGGGCAAACAAACATTCATTGCTGTTCTACTAGCAGCAGGATATAATGCTGGCATCGCTAACTCTGATTTTCTTATTCAAAATAAAAGCCACATTGAAATTTAACACGTTGCAAGGTCATGCAACAATGGAAAGAAAATCCTGAGTGCTGCCCATTGACTGTATGTACTACTGGACGGAACATGTGTGACGTCACCCATTGGGGAGATCTGACTTGAGTCATCAAGTTTGTTGTTACCGGCACAGCCATCTTGGTTGCAGATGAGACAATTTTAGACAAGAGGGTGTCTAACAAACAGGCTGGCTAACGAAAAACAGTATTAAAACAAAATGTAACGTTACTTACTGAAAAAACTGAAATGCCGACTCCTTTGAGTGTCTTGTCGTACAACAGAATGCTGAACAAGACATTATTAGGCAACCAAAGTAACACAATCACTAAATAGCCATGCCTTAAAACACCCCCTGCTTTATTGCATATTTTAAAATCAACGAGACCATAATAAAAAATGTTTTCATCTTTCTGTATTGCAAAAGACTAAAAACGAACGATAGAGACCATAAACTCATTATGAAAATGTTTACTGATGTAATAAAACTTTTCCACCACTTGATCAACAATATCAACTCCCATGCATAGATTGTATAATTACTGGATGGAGCCATGTGTGACGACACCCGTTGGTTCGTAAAGAGCTGATTTGTGTCATCGAATTTGCCATTATGGGGGCAGACATCTTGAATGCGGATAATGACTATAAAATGGATAATTCAAAAAATTAACATCATGATAAATTGCCGAAGGCTTAAATCTAGCGATTGAGACCATATACTGATTATGAAAATGTTTACTGAGTTAATAAATCAAGTGAGACGTGTCTCTCATTCTCATAGACTATTACAGAAACCAAGCTCTTTTGCAACCAGACATATCGCCCCCAGCTGGAATTCAGATAGAATGCAGGTTTAAGGCACTTCCTAATTTGCGTCAAATTGCCAAACCGGATGCTCACCCTGTGCTCCCAGGTCATCGATTCTACAGCATACCGTGTTAGTTGACAATGGTACTGTCTTCAGTACATCAGCTGCTTTCTCTCAGAATCTCAATCAATGTTTCTACGAGAATAACAGCAGCAGGCAAAATCAGCACCTCAGTTATAATAGACAGCTTTTTGGACTTAGCCACAAGTAGAGACACAGCTATCTTTATTCTTCTACTCAAAGCTACTGTATCTGACTGTTACAATAAATGAGTCACACACTAACGCGCGGACATGGAGATGCAAGCAGAGAGTCAACTGGCGGGAAAGCCAAAGTGACAGAAAAATGCAAACAGAAAATAAAAAACATATTCATATAAATGATAAATAAGATAGACATTTCATATCAGTGAGCTCATTAAATGATTTCCTGCATATTGAGATTGGTTGAGAACGGTTGGGAACCACTGAACTATAACAACCATCTGAATGAATCCAGGGATAACAGGAAACACATGCAGTAACACAAAGATTACACTTCGATAAAGACTTACACAGAACAGCACAAGATGGGACTAAATGCAAGTACTGATTGTGGAATGAGCGACAGATGTGAACGGTGACATTGAACGGAGACAGTTGATTGGAGAATAATGATAATTATCCTGGATAAGCTGCACATAAAAACAAATCAGTTTGGGGCGGCAGTGGCTCAGTGGGTCAAGTAGGTTGTCCAGCAATCGGAATGTTGGTGGTTCGATCCCCGGGTCCTCCTGACCAAGTGTCGAGGTGTCCATGAGCAAGACACCTAACCCCAGCTGCTCCCGACGAGCTGGCTGGCGCCTTGCATGGCTGACACTGCCGTCGGTGTATGAATGTGTGAATGAATGGGTGAGTGTGAGGCAATGTAAAGCGCTTTGATGGCCATTGTTGGTCAGAAAAAGCGCTATATAAATGCAGTCCATTTTACCATTTATAAGCAATTTGGCATAAGCCATAAAAGTACCCTTACATGGTAAAAAGCAAATGACCACTAAAGGTGCTGTGGCAACTTGCATTATCAAAAATCTTGTTATTAGCCCAAAGGTGAAGGTTGACCACATCTCCCACCTCCAGCAGCAGAGACACTCCATTAGAGGCTGCAACATCATAGCCAGCCTGACGAGCATATGCCACAAGAATTTGTTTTCCGTTCTTATGCAAAACAGCAGATATAGGAACTGAGTGTTGACCTCCTCCATAGACGAACAACCTGAACAGGTAGAGTCCTCTCACTGGTGCTGTGAACATCCCTGTGTCATAACACAACATTCACAACAGTCATTAAATATGATACCAAAACATGTGATCATGTATGTTTTCACACAGTCTTAAAAATACTGTTGCTGTACCTGTAGTGGGGTTGTAAGCATTGCCAATATTTGTGAAAACATTCTTGAAAACAAGGGTGATTCCAGTGTTGAAGGGTCCAACATGTCCAGAAAAACCAGATCCTCCGAGAGAAGCTGAGAAAGCCACCTTCCTGTCTGTGGATGGAGAAGTGTCAAAAGAAGGTTATCTAACTGAATATTAGATCACGCAATGACCAGTCTGAATCAGTTAATCAGTCAGAACATTTAAAAATGTTTTCTTTAAATGTTGACTAAACAAGTATTATAATATTATATATTCCTCTTATTACCATCATGATTTCTGTTCAAGGCTCCAACATGATTCTCAGTGATGTTAAAACGAACTTCCATGGAGTTTATTTTGACTGCTTGTGCTGAAATCAGATGCACAAAACCAGAGATTCATGGTCTGTTGTTACTGAGTAAAGTAGCATATTATCATTACTATGATGATAGTCTCAAGGGGGCATTTGTATTCACCTTCATTGCTTTTCCTCAGTTCCTCCACTTGGCTCTCACTGTCTCTTAGTCTGGTTTCCATGGCTTTCAGTTGATCTTGACTTTCTTTCAGTTGATCTTGACTGGCTTTCAGTTGATCTTGACTGGCTTTCAGTTGATCTTGACTCTCTTTCAGTTGATCTTGACTGGCTTTCAGTTGATCTTGACTCTCTTTCAGTTGATCTTGACTGGCTGCCAGGTGGGCTTGTAGTTCAGTCTTTGTGTGTCTCAGCTCAACTCTCTGCTCTGCCATCATGGAGCTCATCTCTCTCAGCACCGTGTGGATGTCAGGCTGGCAGGTTAGCTGGCTGTGTGTTGAGGCTTCAGCTCTGTGTTTGTCAGTCTGAATGTCATTCTCTCTGCTCTGTCTGTCCTCATGGTGAACCTGCTGGATCTCATTCACACTGACTCCATCTCTGTCATGGTGGACCTGGGCTCCAGACAGACAGCAGAGCAGCAACACCAGTAGAGATACAACACTCTGCATTCTCATTCCTGGAGAATGGTTTCTTCTTCAGGTTATTTCTACTGTTATTCTGGAGTCTCAGTTTACTCTTTTATATCCTGTGTACATTATATGACCTGTTAATAACTGGAACAATTGAGGTATGAAACCAAGCAAACAGGTTGTAAATTAAACCATTCAAGGTCTAAGGGGGTTGAAGTCCACCTGGCACAATGTTGACTTTATGGCCTCTGAAACTTTATTAATAAAGTAACATCTTGTCTGGACAACAGGGAAATCACAGCATTTGATGCATTTGTAAAGACTGGTTCAGAAGAAGCCCTGAATAACACGTACAGTAGCAGCTGGCTTGTATAGCAACAGATGGAATGTATCAGGAATTTCATTTTGATCTATCAAATAACTGAAGGACACAGTAATATTTTAGTAGTAAAATGACCCAAGGAAAAGTATACTCCAGTATTATACTTCTAGTATACTTATGTTTAACCATATGTATGCATTCAATATATTTAAGTATATTTGAAGTATACTTTCAAAATATACATACCAAAATAATATATTAGAAGTATATTTAGGATAAATAAAAGACATTTCAAGTACATTTAAATATACTTTTTTTACTTGGGGAGGTTTATTGGATGAACAGAAAACTGCAATATGCATCAAATCGAAATTTGAGGTGCATAAATTTGGGCGCCCTCGTCATTTTGTTGATTTGGAAACCTGTAACCACCTAGCACTGATAAATTGTGTGTTCCAATCAATCTAAATTTCAACACAAGGCTGACCCTTAGTTCCCTTCCTAGCACTTGGCAAATTGTCTGTCTCTTCTTTCCAGTCCCATTCCAACAATTTTGTCCATCTGTCCTTATTTAAATCCACAGCTCCCATAGCACAAAAAACTTAGTTATCTCTGTGTCCTTCTCTGCATCATGAGGCTTTGTTGTTCTCAAGTGTACTTCTGCCTTCTTGTACAGGCCTATTTCCTTGTTGTTTCATCTGATAGTTTGCTCATCCTGCCAAGCTCACATGTGCTTACTGGCAATGGCAATGGCAATTTATTTATATAGCACAATTACATACAACTCACGTTGTCAAATGTGCTTCACAATAACTAGACATACACAGGTGACAACAATACAACACATTACAAATAGAAATGTAAATAAAATACCGTAAATGTATGTGCTTCAACATTCAAAAAATAACAATGAAGTATATTGTAAGGGTGCTTCAAAGTGTATTAAAAGCTTTATCAAACAAAAATGTTTTTAAAAATAGATAAAAAAGAGGCCAGTCTAATTGAAACGGGCAAGTTGTTCCAGAGTCTGGGGGCAACTACCGAATAAGCGCGGCCCCCCCTACACTTTAATCTTGATTTTGGGATAGACAGGAGACTCTGATTTGATGACCGGTGTGTTCTAAATGGATCGTGTTCGGTCAGAAGGACAGACAGGTAGGGTGGAGACATACCATTTAAAGAATTAAAAAATCCGCTCTATGGCGCACTGGCAACCAGTGTAAGAAACGTAAAATAGGGGTGATATGCTCCCCATCAGAAGTCTAGCTGCCACATTCTGCACTAATTGTAGTCCGGACATAGCTGAAAGACTAATACCAACATAAAGAGAGTTACAGTAATCCTGCCTTGAAGAAATAAATGCATGGTCTACTTTTTCAAAATTTTTAAAAGAAAAAAAAGTCTTTACTTTAGATAGTAGTCTGAGCTGGAAAAAGCAGGATTTCACTACTAAATTAATCTGCCTATCAAATTTCAACAATTCATCAAACACCACACCCAAGCTTCTCACATAGGGCTTAACACAAGACGACAAACCACCAAAATTTACTCTAGGAGTAATAGAGGAGTCAGAGGGTCCAAGTATAATAATTTCCGTTTTACTTTAAATTCAGAAAGTTTAAAGACAACCAGCTCTTTACATCAGTCAGACAGGCCATAAAAGTATCCAGATCATCTGAAAATCGTTTTAAGGGCAGATAAATTTGAGAGCCGTCCTGATTAAGTGTTTTGTTTTCCAGATGTTAGGGACATTGTGGTGGACTCAAAACTTGTCAAGGTGTCGTGTGTCATTGTGTTGAAACCATTCGGCCACTGGTGCTTTAGGGAAGTTGATTCAAGGGTATAGTCATATGTGTTTCTAGGCCAGTTGATGTTCATGAATGGGACACTGTTTGACACGACGCAACTTCTGAAAAAAAAGGACACAACGAGTCTTTTGAGTACACAGTCATTTTTACTGTACACATAATATTCGAATCAACGACTTTGCTATGTCAATTGTTCTCAATCATCTATAATTAGTCCTAAATTCGTCTTTGTGACATAAATCAATGTCCAAATTCTAAGTTACGGGAGGCTCTAGGTCAGGGATGTCAAACCAGTTCCACAAAGGGCCTAGTGTCTGCAGGTTTTCGCTCTTACCTTGTACCTGACTGATTGAATAGGTTACTAATTGGTTAAGATCTCCCCTCACCTGGCAGTCTAGGTCTTGATTGGGCTCTAATTGAAAGGTAAGACCAAAAACCAGCATATACTTGGCCCTCCGTGGAACCGGTTTGACACCCCTGCTCTAGGTGGAGAAAAGCAAAAATCTAATTTGGTTAGCTATCATAAAACATCAATGCTTAACACAGAAAATGAGTGTCTTCAAACTAATTTAACTCTGAATTGCTGAATTGGTACACCAGATACCCATAAACCCAAACTGTCAAAAGCTTAATAATGTGAACAATTTCAATTATAGAAATGACACTGTTCTGAACTGTTCTCAGGATTGTTGCTTAACAATCAAACATTGGAGCAGAGGAAAACCCATGCTTCAACAGCCGAAAGGTCTATAATTAACACATACTCCTGTTCCTGCCCAAAAAAACACAAATTTTCCCAAATTCCCCAGTTCTTGAACCCGATATTAACACAAGCAATGCCCTTTGTGAAGTTAACCCAATAAACATGTTTGTCTCATAGACCTTAACTTGTAATCCCAAATTTACAATTTCCAACGGTACATATAACGCGCTGGAAGCTGTTTCACTTGATCACTAGGCCAGTGGTTCTCAAACCTCTCCTGGGGACCCCCAGCCATGCCATATACTAGATGTATCACAGAGCTAGCACACTAGAATCAACTTGACAACTAATCATCAAGCCCTTACCTGCTTAAATCAGGTGAGCTAGTTCAGGGCTACAACAAATCTGTGAGATGGCTGGGAGTCGCTGAGGAGAGGTTTGAGAATCACTGCACTAGGCATTAAGAGCGTTAGTTGAAGCTGTCCATTGATGTCCACTTCATCAATCATGTAAATTGAGAGGCCAAGTCACAAGTCAAATAAAATTAAAATAATTATTCATTAGTTTATATTTTATACACTGCCCATCATTTTAATGCCATATCAAGCACAGTATGTTATGTCTATTTAAATCTATTTCCCGTTTTTAAGTACAATATTATGTTAGTCCACAGCCCCCCACAGGGGGTGCTGATGCTATGACGAGGGGGGCCCCCTTCCCACGCTACTGTGTGTGTGACACCACCGTGGCCCATTAGGTGTCACCTGCTAATCTATGGAAAGCCATTTAAGTCAATATTAAATAAATAAATACATAAATAAATAAATATGGCTATGAAATAAGTCCTGAAATAAATTTAAGTATATAACTACTCAAATATAAATATATAAATGCAGTCCAATAAAATAAATAAATTGTTTTTTATTTCACAATGGCGTTTTTCAAAGGAAACCTTTTATTTATTTCAGGGGACTTATATTTCATAATCCCACATTTATTTATTTCAAGGCACTCTTATTTCATAGTAGCACATTTCATAATATCCATTTGTTATATTCAAATTAATGGGATGTGGTTATCTCACAGATTCAAACCAAATCAACAGCACCCGTATTGAAGACTTTATTGAAAAACTCGGGTGGAGAAGTGATCTTCAAAATATAGACATAGATATCAAAGTTTTAATTAGTTTGAGACCGATTGAGCACTGTTTGTGTGGAAGATGTCATAGAACCTTTAAGCACAGGTGCAGGACGTCTGCCTATGGAAATTGCAAGTGATATATGCTCGCTACCTTTGTGTTTTCTGGTCTATCAAGCTGAAAATCGCGGATCTGTTTGGTGTGTCACAAAGCACGATTTAGAGATCTCCTCTGAATTGTGCTGGGTAACACACCAAACAGATCACCAATTTCTTAGGTTGATAGATCGATCTCCTCTGAATCATGCTTTGTGACACACCAAACAGATCCGCGATTTCTCGGGTTGATAGACCAGATAACACATAGTTAGCAAGCATATCTTCATAAGCTTATGACATCTTCCACACGAACACGGAGCTCAATCGCTCTCAAACTTTTTAAAACTTCTAAATCTATGTCTATATTTTCAAGATCACTTATCCACCCGAGTATTTAAATGGTCAAACATACGGGTACTGTGTGTTTGAATCTGTGAGATAACCACGCCCTATTCATTTGAATATAACAAATGGATATTATGAAATGTGTCATTATGAAATAAGAATGCCTTGAAATAAATAAATGTGGAATTATGAACTAAAAGTCCCCTGAAATAAATAAAAGGTTTCCTTTGAAAAACACCATTATGAAATAATAAACAATTTATTTATTTTATTGGACTGCGTTTATATATTTATATTTAAATATTTATTTATTGTGTCATTTATTTATTTCAGGACTTATTTCATAGTCATATTTATTTATTTAATATTGACTAAAATGGCTTTCCATAGTCTGTGGTGGTGTGTATGTACAGTAACAGTTATTAAAGAGGAATTCCACAGAGTGGCAGGTTTGTCCTTTCTATGATGAGATACGATTGTAGTTACATGTCACTACGTAATCTATCCATATACTGTGTAATGCCACAACTATTCAAAAATGTTTGTCATTGTATAACTTTCAATTTCAGGGTTCCCAAATGTGATTGGGTGCATTGATGTAATCCACATTTTCATTAAAGCTCCTTGAGTCAATCCATAGCATCAATGTGCAGGTAACAATAGATTTTTGGGTGCTAAATCTTTGGGTGTTTTAAACCTAAATCCATCTCATTACTGGTCCCCACTAACTAGGTAATATGTGATGCAACCCACCTCATCAGTAATGTTGATGTCTAATGGACAGGGTCTGTACATGATGGCAGAATGTTGTGCACAAATTTCAACAGGGTATGTTTTGCCTTACAGATTGTTTTGTTATTATTATAATTTTATTTCTGTAACTATACACCTTAACTACCATTATAGGACAGTTCAGTGGTTACTTGCTGGGGGACAGAGGGTACCCTTGTCTGCCCTATATGTTGACACCCTACCCTGATCCTGTGCCTGGACCACAGGCACTATTCAACTTGGCCCACAGCAGAACATGGGTCAAGGTGGAGATGACCCTAGGCATCCTGAAGGCCAGGTTTCAGTGCCCTCGTGGGCTCAGGGTCAGTCCAGAGAGGACATGTGACATCACAGCTGCTTGTGTTGTTCTTCACAACATTGCCCCAATGAGAGGTGAGAGGCCACCCCTTCTCTTGATGAAGATGGCCAAAAGGAACCCCAAGTAAACCTAGTAGACCAAAAGATGTCAGGGTGGTACCAGACATGATTTGTCAAAATCACTTTAGTTAAAATCAGTTAACAGTCAAGTTTTGATAATTGTAAATTCATTTCTCTGTTTCCTGTAATAAGACATTATAATGTATTGTTTTATACACCATTCAACAACAATGTCACATTAATGTTGCAATTGAATTTCAACTATGGCCTTTTGTATTTATTAGAAACACATATAAAAAGTGAAAACATCAATAAATCATAAGTTTTAATATGGTACACCTACATTTTACTAAGCCACTTGTGTTGGTAGCTTTGTCTGATGAACTGCCCCCTAGAATCCCATCGACCACAGGTCAACCTTTATTAAGGGACAGTGCCAACTCAGCCGGGGTGAGGGAAAGTGGAGGTGGACCCCCGCCTGTTTTACGGGCCTCAGCCTTCTTTCTATTGGCTACATAGAAAATGTAATTACATTAAATACTAAATTACATGGCTTCGGTAACAGTTTATTAAGTTAGGAAAATATTACCTTGTTGGAGAATGTTTTTATGTTTCATTTCAACTTGGCTAACAGTTCGTTTCATCAGAGATTAGGCTACACCTGATAAAACGAGAAGCCAATAGTCCATATTACTAGCCAAATATGTACATTACTACAGGTAATATTAAGAAATTTATGGAGGGTGAAAAGTAAATGCGTGTCTTTTTTTAAAACATGCCCAAAAGATTTTTGCATTACAGTGAAAGGGAAAAATAGCCCATTTATAATTTCATAAACTCACATATTTACTCTGTCCGTTATTTTTTGGCAAGCCAACTCTCTTTTGATGATGCAGCAGTATTGCTTTTTTAGTAATTATGGTATTATAGTCTTCATAAGCAAGCATTAAAACCTCCAACTCAGTTTCAATGAAATACGTAACTCACTTTTTTTCTTCCTGGATTTCCATGGGAACTCCTGAAATCGGTGATCCATTAAATGTCTTTACGTACATGCTGTGCGCGCGCAGTCACTCTGGGTTACCAATAGGAGGTTGATTGAACTAACTTCTCACAGGCGTTTTGGAACCGACACACCCAGAGTAAGCAAGTTTTGGGTTAGTCAACCGAGAGTTCAGGGTATATGTGACGGTAAGTTAACCTTGCTTTCTGGAATACCCCCCTGGTTACGTAGGTAGTTTATAATGCGGAGAGGAAAATAACATTCAGCTTATCAGACGATTCCTAAAAATAAATATTGTTCACGAGTCACGCATCTCGAGTCCGAGTCAAGTCTAAAGTCTTTTGAGGACGAGTCTCAAGTCAAGTCTGAAGTCACTGTGTGTGCGATTTAAGTGCGACTCGAGTCCGAGTCTCAAACTCGAGTCCCCATCTCGGATTCACATGTGATAACGTATCATTTTGAACAGATTAAATGTGCTTTCATGTTTTAAACATATGCGCACATGCTTTCACGTGATATTTTATGGGCATCACGCAGAGATGTATAAAGTACTAGAGACCAAGACTTGAGTAAAAGTATAAGTGCTTTATCAAAAAGGTAACTTGAGTAAAAGTACAAGTGCTCTTTAAGCACCACACTTAAGTAGAAGTACTGAAGTATTCAAAATTTTTCGTACTCAAGTATTGCAAGTAGTATAATTTACTACTCAAGTACTGAAAGTAAAGTACAAGTATTGTGTTATGTAGTTAATAAAGAAAGCAGTCAAAAGTTTTAAAATCATTGTTTATATTATTTCAAATGTTTAGCCTAAAAGACACTCACAAGTCCTTTGGCTTTGCAGTACAAGGACAGGAATGTACAAGAACACCTTAGTTAAAACAGGGATCTTAACTCTTATTTTTTTATTTTTGTAAACAAAAATAGAACATGTATGACCCTTCCCCCTTTATATCCCTCCCCTCTCTTCGTGCTTGTGCTTTTTCTCCATTCCTTTCTTTAATTGGTATTTAGCAGTCTTAAAGCAGTCATATTTAGGAAGTTAGAAATCTTTGGTTGGCTGTTGTTATACGTGCATTATATATTATATTTCTAACCTTGATATGTTTCTTCAGATTTTATGGTGAATTTTTGAAGCCCATTGTTTCACAATATTTTGGGAAAGAGTAAGCACCTTTCATTCCCAAATATTTAAACATGGACTCTAAGTAGGGCCAGAGGTGGACACCTTCCTCACAATCACTCAAAGTTGGAGGTGTTGGTGTTGTTTCTGGTTGTTCCATCTTGAAACAAACTAAAAGCTTAAGTTCTCAATTGAAGCAGGCAGCAGAGCGAAAAGTGGGAGCACGCATGTCCTGCTTGATTTGCTCAATGATGATGAGCCAGCTTCATCAAACCTGGTGACAGAGCCATCTGCAGCTCTGGCAGTGATAATGTGGGTTGAATAGTTTGTAACATTTTAATAATTGTAACGGGTAACAATGCAGCACATAAAAAATGTATTGGAGTAAAAGTATTAAACTCATCGAAAATATGTACTAAAGTAAAAGTAGTTCGCTACTATACATCTCTGGCATCACATTTGTACTGGCATTTCAATGTATTACATGTGATCAATGTGATAACATCAAAATGCCAGTGGTTCACATGTTAACATGTGATCTTATCTGATTCACCAACATTTTTACATGGGAAGACATGTGCGCATATTTAAAGTAATGTGATGCCCAAAACGTTTTGTAAACAGCTGACCTGTCTAAAACAACATATATTATCACATGATTTTCTCATGTGAAATGCATGCGTTTTCCCAGAAGGGATGTTTCCCCTTCACTTGCCAGATAGCAATGGACTCTACAATTTGGCTTCCTTGTCAACTCATTTATATTGTACATTACCTTTGAACCAATAATAGTACTGTCAGAACAGATAATGTTCAGGAAATATTTTCCTCAAAGGCATGTTGCAACAGTATACACTGCTCAAAATAATTATGGGAACAATCAAATCACACATTGGGTCTCGATGAATGAAACATATTAAAAAATAAAAACTTCACTTTATGTTATATAATTCATTGAGAACAAATTATGTAACAATGGTCAATGGACACCAAAATCACCAACCGATTGAGGGCTGGATTCAAACTCACACAAAAAATATATGTAAACAAGTAAAATCACAGGCTGTTTCAACTTGCGTGAATCTCATTATGGCAACTCATGTGACTCAGTAGTGTATGGCCCACGTGCCTGTATGCACTTCCAACAACGTCTGAGCTGTTATTCCTCCCAGACCAGGATCAGTGCATTACTGAGCTCCTGGATAATCTGTGGTGCTATATGGTGGTGTCACAGGCACATAACATCCCAGAGGTTCTCAATTAGATTCAGGTCTGGGGAACATGAGGCCGGGCATTGTCCTGCACCAGGAGGAACCCAGGGCTCAGTGCACCAGCGTAAGGTCTAACGATTGGTCTTAGAATGGTATGCCAATGATAAAATAGAAAAACAAAAACATAGTCAGCTAAATAGGAAATATATGGTGTCCGCGGGGCTTCATAGTCTGCTGCATTGCAGGACAGTCTACGTCATCATAGTCACAGGTTTGAGGCTGACTATGGGTTCTCTGACTTTCCCCAGGCCTCCTGCGCGAGGCACAGCAAATTGTCATAGCTCTGCCCTCAATTTGGGTTACATATGTCAGATTATCTATCCTGCTAAGTCGCTCTCCAGTGACTCCTTGCATTCAGTTCGGGCGCCTATAAATTAAATCGCAGAAGTATAGTCGGTGAACGTAATCATCCCGTACATGATCTGACTAAAGGCTTCCATGTTGGATGAAGAGTGCAAAAAGAATCGGCGGCTCAGGTGACATGTGGTTGGATGAACCATGTGCGAGCCCCTCGTCATGCCACAGATCAAAACACATTTGTGGGTCACCTCAAACCTTTGACTGTCATGCCACAGAAGGAGTTGCAGCGTTCTACAAGGCAGGGTTAGTGGGAATTAGGAAAGGAAGGAAACTCTAAGAAACAAACAAAACAAGGAAATATGAAACTGTGTAGTGAAATGGTATGATTTAATTACAATCCTTGGAAAAAAAATACACAAATATTTATAACAAGATCAAAACCTTTATTAAAACAACAAGGACAACTGCATTTATCAGACAGTTGTCATCAGTAAAACAAAGTAACGACGAGTGAGTGTAACACTTTCTATTTCTTTTTTCATCTGTGTCTTTTTATTTTTTTAAAGCTTAAAGACGCACACATTTTAAAGCTTAATTGAAATTCACATAGATATTTCTCTACATAAAAATGGATTTCTGAAACACATTATTTATTTGTCACTGACTTAAGTCAATATTATATCAGCTGTCTATCACAGCATATTGGAGTTGAAAGTAAATAATGAAGTGCAGACTTTCAGCTGTAATTTGACAGTGAAGGAATTACATCACTTTTTATATGTGGTTGTCATGATGTACACTGCTCAAAAAAATAAAGGGAACACTTAAACAACACAATGTAACTCCAAGTCAATCACACTTGTGTGAAATCACACTGTCCACACAGGAAGCACAACTGATTGACAATCAATTTCACAATATAATTTTCAGTGAAAATTATAGGCAATTAGCAAGACACCCCCAATAAAGGTGGTGACCACAGACCACTTCTCAGTTCCTATGCTTCCTGGCTGATGTTTTGGTCACTTTTGAATGCTGGCAGTGCTTTCACTCTAGTTGTAGCATAAGACGGAGTCTACAACCCACACAAGTGGCTCAGGTAGTGCAGCTCATCCAGGATGGCACATGAATGCGAGCTGTGGCAAGAAGGTTTGCTGTGTCTGTCAGTGTAGTGTCCAGAGCATGGAGGCGCTACCAGGACACAGGCCAGTACATCAGGAGATGTGGAGGAGGCCCTAGGAGGGCAACAACCCAGCAGCAGGACCGCTACCTCCGCCTTTGTGCAAGGAGGAGCAGGAGGAGCACTGCCAGAGCCCTGCAAAATGACCTCCAGCAGGCCACAAATGTGCATGTGTCCACTCAAACGGTCAGAAACAGACTCCATGAGGGTGATAGGAGGGCCTGACGTCCACAGGTGGGGGTTGTGCTTACAGCCCAACACCGTGCAGGACGTTTGGCATTTGCCAGAGAACACCAAGATTGGCAAATTCGCCACTGGCGCCCTGTGCTCTTTACAGATGAAAGCAGGTTCACACTGAGCACATGTGACAGACGTGACAGAGTCTGGACACACTGTGGAGAATGTTCTGCTGCCTGCAACATCCTCCAGCATGACCGGTTTGGCGGTGGGTCAGTAATGGTGTGGGGTGGCATTTCTTTGGGGGCCGCACAGCCCTCCATGTGCTCGCCAGAGGTAGCCTGACTGCCATTAGGTACCGAGATGAGATCCTCAGACCCCTTGAGACCATATGCTGGTGCGGTTGGCCCTGGGTTCCTCCTAATGCAAGACAATTATAGACCTCATGTGGCTGGAGTGTGTCAGCAGTTCCTGCAAGAGGAAGGCATTGATGCTATGGACTGACCCGCCCAATCCCCAGACCTGAATACGATTGAGCACATCTGGGACATCATGTCTCGCTCCATCCACCAACGCCACGTTGCACCACAGACTGTCCAGGAGTTGGCGGATGCTTTAGTCCAGGTCTGGGAGGACATCTCTCAGGAGACCATCCGTCATCTCATCAGGAGCATGCCCAGGCTTTGTAGGGAGATCATTCGGGCACGTGGAAGCCACACACACTACTGAGCCTCATGTTCACTTGTTTTAAGGATATTACTTAAAGTTGGATCAGCCTGTAATGTGGTTTTCCATATCCAGACCTCCATGGGTTGATACATTTGATTTCCATTGATAATTTTTGTGTGATTTTGTTGTCAGCACATTCAACTACAGGTCCTTCTCAAGAAATTAGCATATTGTGATAAAGTTCATTATTTTCCATAATGTAATGATAAAAAAATTTAACTTTCATATATTTTACATTCATTGCACACCAACTGAAATATTTCAGGTCATTTATTGTTTTAATACTGATAAATTTGGCATACAGCTTCGATAGCGGCCTTAAGCTCATCCAGAGTGTTGGGTCTTGCGTCTCTCAACTTCCTCTTCACAATATCCCACAGCTTCTCTATGGGGTTCAGGTCAGGAGAGTTGGCAGGCCAATTGAGCACAGTAATACCATGGTCAGTAACAGTGGCGGGCCGTGCATTTTACACCTAGGCCTTCACTATCTTCCCAAAATGAAAACGCATTATAATAAACTCACAATGACATTCTAGGGCTATAGGTTATTGTCATTCGGCATATAATGCACCCCATATTCATAGTAAAGATAAGTTTATTCCACTCGATAAAGGTTATTTAACACGAGGCTCAACACCTATGAGACTTACAATACACCAATTGACCCGACACGACTGAAACCATAAGAATGTAACACTACGCATTATCAAACGCACATCGAGGTTTACCACGCACACTCAAATGCACAGCCCACGACCCCTGAATCTGAAACACAGACCTTATATATACGATCTGCACATGCTTCACATCAGTAGTGATCTAAAACAAGCAATAATAATTAACAAGTATTAACAGGTCTGGCGCCAGGATGAAGTGTGTCTGTTTATCTCCCACTGCATGAATACAAATACAGTACATGCACTTACAAGCCCCGTTAAGAACCTTTGAGGCTAGGGATGGGCCGATACCACTTTTTATGGAACGAGTACAAGTAAAGAGTATTTCATTTTGGGTACTTGCTGATACGAGTACCAATAGACGTTTGTGTTCGAATTTGCCCTAACTAAGCATTGCAGAAGTTTTGTGTGAGATGAGAATGTCTGTTTGAAGTGACTTTCTCCAAAACAGGGATAATTACCTAATCATATTATTCTGTTAAGGTATTTTATTGTTTTATTATAATCGATTCACAATAGCTGTACTATAAATGTAATCTATTGAACAAAATATAAATAGGCTACATCGTATTTCTTTTAAGTTATATTTCTTAACGTTAGTATGTCAGAACTCAGAAATACCACTATTTTGTTCACCCAGAAGTTTTGCAAACTACTGACATTTGTCTTTCCTCGCTGAAGGTGGCTTTCAAAGGCTAGCTCCCAGGGCGTTGCTCATGCCGTTTTCTACAGCACCGAATTGCATCCTTCATTCTTTCCTGTACTTAAATGTACTGGTATCTGTATCGGCCCATCCCTAGTTAAGGCCCTGCTAGTAAAAATATATAAAAATCCATCAAACTCACCAAAGCTGCTCATTATTTGAAAACAAAGTCCTTTCTCTTTTAAAACGACTTCTATAACA
>JACXGM010014959.1:9066-21785 GCA_016801145.1 Umbra pygmaea | reverse complement strand
TGTGTTGGTGTGATACTGTTTGTTATGAGAGAGATTGTGTTGGTGTGATCATCGGGGTTAACATAAGACATAGGATGACCCTTGTCTATACACACTATACAGTCCTTCAGTTTAGACATGGACATGTTTGCTGTTCATTGTTCTGTGTAGAAAGTTCATTTTACTTGCTAACTTGTGATTTGTAACAAGTGTAAATTATTTTGTTTCTATCATTGTTTTCTTTATGCTTCAAAGCTGTGATTGGTATCCGGAACTGTATTCGTTGAGTGTCTATCTTGAAATTAAATGAGAATTTATTAACTTCTACATCGTTTACCTTGTGTTTGTTGAGAGTTGAATGTTTTTATGCATTTCAGTACCACGGAGAGCACTAGCATGGATATGAGACTATTACTGGATAAACCTCACCCTAGGGAATGTTTTTAATAGGGGTGCAACGGATCATGCACTTCTTCTTCTCCTATAGTTTAATGGCAGATCGCAACCAACTTCAGGTGCATATACCGCCACCAAATGTACCGGGGTGTGAGGTCGGTCATGGCCCACCCAATTCAACGCAACCCATCTCACCCCACCACCCTAGAAAATTGACAGGCACATATTCCCTCACATAAAAACTGAGAAACCCTAAGTGCACCGTACTCTGCAACAGCCCTCCAAACTCCAACAACACCGTGGCACTCAGCTTCTCTAACCGCAACGCCCTACTGCCCATCCGTCTCGCTTTCAGCACAACCCCTCCCGACACCACCTCTTTGAGCTCCTCCATAGACAGATCCTCCAGAACACACGTGATCACCCCTCTCACCTTCACCGCACTCCCAGGCACCATACATTTCACCTTACCCCCATTCAACACCTTCAACTTCAGTAACTTCTCTCTCTGAGCCAGACTACCCACCACAATAAGAACCCTTCCACCACTCAAACACCTAGCATCCGTCACCCTCCCAACCTGTTCCCTAATCACCGCCGTGAGTGACACCGGGTGTAACAGCTTACCTGACTGGGCTGCAAACGCCACAATCACCTTAAACACACCAAGTGCCGGCCCTCCACCCTCTCCCAAACTACCCTCACCACCCTCATTCTTCCATGCCCGCTTCTTCTTCCTCCGAACATAATCTGAATCCTCAAACCCTATACCCCCATACCAGCAACACCCACACTCCCATCCGAACTCCCCTCCATGCTGACCTCACTCACCGCACAGCCGTTGCGACCCGCTACCACCACCAGCCTGCTGCCGCCTGGCCCCTCTTTCTCACGCTGCAAATCAAATTCACGTATTTCCGCTCTCCCCTGCTCCAACTCGGCGGCACCAGAACCCCACGCGGACATCATGCCACATCCAGCTTCCAGCAACCGCCTCTGACATGCACTGTTAACTGTCGGCATCCACCCGCCTCGGCGTCCAGTCCTAGCTGTCGACTCTCCAAAACTTTCCCCGAAAAAAGCCCTCGTCTCTCTCTGCGCTACTTCCTGCCACCTGCTCCACCATGCGCCTATCATCCTGACGTGCACTGTTAACTGTGGGACCTTATATACATAGACAGGTGTGTGCCTTTCCAAATCATGTCCAATCAACTGAATTTACCACAGGTGGACTCCAATCAGGTTCTGGAAACATCAAGGATGATCAGTGGAAACAGGATGCACATGAGCTCAATTTTGAGTGTCAGGGCAAAGGCTGTGAATACTTATGTGCCTTTTTCATATTTTATGATTTTATTAAGATTTCAAACACACTTCTTTCACATCATCATTATGGGGTATTGTTTGTAGAATTCTGAGGAAAATAATGAATTTAATCCATTTCAGACGATAATCCTGTTTTTCTGTTTTGGGATTTCAAAAAAGCATTTGATACTGTATTTTTGATACACTGTGCTTTTTCAAATTTAGTGATTGTAACGATTTTGATTACATGGTTTTTGTTACCCAATTCCACTAGTTAAATACCTTCACACCCCATACAATTTCTCAGTTCCGTTTTATTATTTTCTAATCCTGAGTTAGGCATGTTTCAGTTAGTTTTTTCCTCCTACGGGATTGTTTAAGTTTCAATAAACCTTTTATCCACTTTTCACTAACTGGCTCCCTGCATAAATCCTCTTGATAAAACGTGACAGTAATTTCTTATTATTAAAACAAATCACAACCTTTTAACCCTCCAGCATCTTGGGGGGCTTAAGTCCCCGTGTCACAATGAACTTTGACCTACGGGGAAGGTTTTGGAGTCAGAAGACCCATGGCTACAACATGGATGTATGAAATCAAACATCCTGGGTCATTGAATTTATGTTTTTTATTTATTTATAAAGACTTCAACAGAAAAAAGAACAGTAATTATACTATGTCCTGCAATATATAAATACATTTTACAATTTCAACCCCCCCAACATAATCTCCGACCCCCATACCACCCTCCCCCGCTACCCATCCCGACTTTTGCCTTTCCACAACTTTATCCCGTAGATCTTTTGACAATGCCTTGCCACCCATAGTTGATTGTTGTCTTCAGTTGCATTACCAAGGACTGAAATGCTTCAGGAAAAGCTTGTTTCATGCTGAGCTAATCAAAATGACCACAGCTGATCCCAGTTGAAAGTCAATTGGCTTTGTGTGCTATTGAGAAGGTGATTAACTACACCTGGTTGTCATTTTTAGGAGGGGGGGTATTTTTCCAACTCAGTGATTCGGTTTTGTAATTTCTTTTTTCTGACAAGTTGGTATTATATCTTTCACTTGGATTTTATGAGTTGTACATACAGCTGAATGGAACAAAAACTGTGTCTGTATATTTTCCTTTCAGGCTGCAGAACAACAAAATGTGATTATTTTACAGGGGGGTGATTATTTTCTATACCCACTGTATCTGTCGACAGACAATGGTTTGCTCATCATGTGGCTCACCAGCTCGTTCAGCAAATAAATTGTCTTGTTGTTGATGGCGGATGTTTTTGTTGAGCAATATTTCTTGGCAATTTTAGAATCGGGAAAGCGTTCTTTGAATAGCGGGCTGAGGTGATCTGCAAAGGCTCATGGGATATTGTGGCTGACCAGGGTGACGTTGACCTCTGACCTTCTAGCCTGTAAAAAAAAGATGACGAGTTCACATCTGAGGTAGAATATGTGCAAAAGCATAGCCAAAAGCACACGTATGAAGAGATTGCTTTCAAATTATCACCTGAGTGTCCAGACTCATCTCTTCAGCCTTCCAACAAACAATTCAATTTTTTGGTACTGTCAAGGATTCTTTGTTTTTTGATGTGATTCTCTCTGGTGATATGCCGCTGAACATCTGCCCTGCCCTGATGCTTGCGTTCATACTCATGCCGGCAGACTTCACACCAAAAGTCCAGCATCTCATCACCCAACACCACCACTTCTACCTTGTCTTTCTCTACTTGTTCCTTTGTTTAAAAAGGTTAAAAACCTGCAGCCTTATAGCCTAATCATAACCCAGGACATCTCCATTAAAATTACAGATCTTCTTCAAGTGGAATGCCTGATGTCACTTCCTGTTTCTTTTGTCTCTCCCCCAAATCTCATCTGTCATTCACTATTTTCTTGCACACATTGTCAATTTTCAAAGCCTTGTTCTTTTGATCTCCTGTTTTACAGTTAATCAGCAGGCTTCCATCTCTCAAACTCCAAGCCATATCCACCTCCCCTAACTTCTTTTTCAATTCTTTAGACAATGCCATTGGACTAAGATGAACATGCTCATCTTCCTTTCTGAATTTAAGAATAATTTTAAAGTCCTCTCTAACAATCTTCTGGCAGACAACCCCATGTCTTTCATCTGAGCTGTTTCCCTCTAATCCCCTTTTGCTAGTTTGACTAGACACCTGATTACCTACACTCTGCCCACCCTTCTCCTTTTCTGGTCCTTTCCTACTTACTAAATTCCACTCATCAAACTCCATACCATCGTCATTAACTATCATTTAAATCCAGTCACAAACCAATTTCTCAACCGCCGTAAACTCCTGAAAACGCTGCAGACCGCATGTGCCACGGAGATAACCCACCCACACTCACTCACTCTCCAATCAGCACAATGAGAACCACGCTGGACTCGTCACATTTCAGTCTTTTTAAAGCCTTAATGCCCCCACAATCTGAGCCCCCCTTTCTGCTTCTGCAATTGGCTCAGAGAGCATTAAGCCCCTCCCACCGGGGGTCCTCTCACTGAAACTTTCTCATTAGTGAACAGGACACCCACAGGGAAAGACCCAACGCTTAGACATTTTAACATTCCATACATTCAATTTACTGTTAACTCCACAACTGGATAATGTCATACACATCTGAATCAACAGCCCTTACATAATATATAAGCTAAAACATCGTCTATAATCATCATCAAACATAATGCATTTAATATCTTTTTCATACATTTCTATATCCTACTAAAAATAAAAAAATAAAGAAAATAGTGATAGCATAACTGGAACTGAAATCTATTCTATATTGATTAGTTTTAATAACAAATCACTATTGTAACATTTTCAAATCAAACATAATATTTTCCAAAATCATCATTATAAAATTACAAACTATTTCCATAAGGAAAACATTTCACTTAAACTTTTCCAATACCCACATTGTAGGTCTATAGTATAATGCCTTCATATAAGTAACATTGTATATAATTACGCAAAACATTTTATTGCATAGTTCCAACATTCAATATGACCACTGAGAGTTTTAGCATTTCAACTATTAGGTTTTACTCACAATGTCTTATGCTGGTGATTGTTCAAATAGGTAAAGTATGGAACTAAGACAGTCAAAGACCCTTCAGTGTTCATTTCAATCATATTGACCCATCCTCCATTTTGTCGTGTCAGGGGAGGGCCTAGCTCTCCCAATATGATCATTCATTTCTGCTGGTCGTCCTCGGTTACGGTTAGCTGTAGATCAACCCCGGTCAGGGTCAACCCCACAAGGGAGGGGTAATAGGTAAGTATTCTATTGTCCTGTTACTGTGTAGTGCCCTCTCCTGGGTGTATCCTCCCAAGGCCATTTTACCTCCATGGCAACCGTTGGAGGGAGAAGATGCTTTTCCTAATCGCTCATTTTATTCCTCCAGTTTTGCAACAGTGGTTATTTTCCTAGGATCATCTGTGATAGTATCATTGATTCTTAACTGTTGAATAGTGTTACCTATAGCCTGGCTTTTAGCCCCCAAAACAAATGCAGGCACATTTATGGGACTAGTTGTGGAAAGATCATCTGCTATAAACCTGCTAGTTGTAAAAACTGACACACAAAACTGTACTGATGATCATACTGTTACATGATCAAGTTACACTGCTTTCTAGTTATCCCAATCAAAAACATGTCCTTAGTTAACATTTCACTATAAACACATAGCTGTTACACCAACCAGCAGCATAGAGCCCTGTATTGCACTGCTGGTTTGCTAATAAAGCTAAGCAGGATTGGGCCTGGTTAGTCCCTGGATGGGAGACCAATGCTGCTGGAAGTGGGGTTGGAGGGCCAGTAGGGGGCAATCTTCCCTCTGGTCTAAAGATTATTCCCAATGCCCCAGGCCAGTGATGGGGACAATCTGAACCTCATACCATCATGGCAACCTAATCGTCCCTGTTTCTCAATTGGCTCATTCATTCCCCTCTCCCTACCTTCCCTTAGGCCGTTGCTGCAAATGAGTGTGTTCTCAGTCAAATTGCCTGGTAAAATAACAGTTAAACTGAAACACTTACCTGACTGGCTGTGTATAACTAAACATTGTCCAGAAAGCACCAGTTAATCTCTTCATATTAAGTGAGCCAAGAAGTTACAGCCTCACAGTGCACTCAATGAAACTAAACAAACCCCATTTGGAAGCCCCACGCCTTCCTAAATTGTGCTCATTAACTAAAATCCTTAGTGAAAAACAAATATTTAAAAACGGAAAACGACCAGTGAATCCGTAATCCATTGTCTGGGATACTCTACTATAACAGTTGGCACTCCACTTTTTTGCCTTAAAGTACTGGGTATGATTTGTGTGATTGTCCATCTGCACTGTAAAAAACTGTCAAGAGTTTTGTATCATTGGCTGAAACTGATACGATATCCCTAACCAATTCAGAGTTCATCCAGCTCCTTTTGTCAGCAGTCACATCATCAATAAATACAAGGAACCAGTTCCATTGGCAGCCGTACATGCCCATGCCATAACACTACCTCCACCATGATTCACAGATGGAGTGGTATGCTTTAGATCCTGAACAGTTCTTTCCCCTTTTTCTCCATAACCTTCTCATTCCATCATTCTGGAACAAACTGATCATTGTCACATCTGTTCATTGGATTTGGTTCCAGAAATCTGCGTTTGATTATTGTTAGAAAAAATAAACAAGTTTTATGGTGTGTGTATTTTCTGATGTTTAACCAAAGTCCCTAAAGCAGCAAATCTCTTGCCACACTGATCACAACGATAAGGCTTCTCTCCTGTGTGTATTCTCTGATGTGTAACCAGGCTTACTGACTGAGCAAATCTCTTGCCACACTGATCACAACCATAAGGCTTCTCTCCAGTGTGTATTCTCTGATGTGTAACCAGGTGCTGTGTTTGAGTAAACCTCTTTCCACAATGATCACATCCATAAGGCTTCTCTCCTGTGTGTATTCTCTGATGTGTAACCAGGCTTACTGAATGAGCAAATCTCTTTCCACACTGAACACAACCGTAAGGCTTCTCTCCTGTGTGTATTCTCTGATGTTTAACCAGGGCACTTGATTGAGTGAATCTTTTTCCACACTGAACACAACCATAAGGCATCTCTCCTGTGTGTATTCTCTGATGTGTAACCAGGTTTACTGAATGAGCAAATCTCTTTCCACACTGATCACAACCATAAGGCTTCTCTCCTGTGTGTATTATCTGATGTGAAACCAGCTGCTGTGCTTGAGCAAATCTCTTTCCACACTGATCACATCCGTAAGGCTTCTCTCCAGAGTGTATTCTCTGATGTTTAACCAGGCTTACTGAATGAGAAAATCTCTTTCCACACTGATCACAACCGTAAGGCTTCTCTCCTGTGTGTATTCTCTGATGTGAAACCAGGTTACCTGATTGAGCAAATCTCTTT
Source organism: Umbra pygmaea (assembly GCA_016801145.1). Taxonomy (NCBI): domain Eukaryota; kingdom Metazoa; phylum Chordata; class Actinopteri; order Esociformes; family Umbridae; genus Umbra; species Umbra pygmaea. Next base: position 14,676 of record JACXGM010014959.1, on the reverse strand, counting down.
CCACATTGATCACAACCATAAGGCTTCTCTCCTGTGTGTATTCTCTGATGTGAAACCAGGTTACCTGATTGAGCAAATCTCTTTCCACATTGATCACAACCGTAAGGCTGCTCTCTAGTGTGTATTCTCTGATGTGTAACCAGGTTCCCTGAATCAGCAAATCTCTTTTCACACTGATCACAACCATATAGCTTCTGTCCTGTGTGTATTCTCTGATGTCTAACCAGGCTTCGTGAATAAGCAAATCTCTTTCCACACTGATCACAGCCATAAGGCTTCTCTCCAGTGTGTTTACTCTGATGTGTAACCAGGATTACTGAATGAGCAAATCTCTTTCCACAATGATCACAACCATAAGGCTTCTCTCCTGTGTGTATTTTCTGATGTCTAACCAGGGACCCTAAAACAGCAAATCTCTTTCCACACTGATCACAACCATAAGGTTTCTCTCCTGTGAGTCTGTGCTGGTGTTTCTTGAGGAGTTTAGTTTTGGTGATATTCTTCTTTTCATTGTAAAGATGTTGGTCAGTCTCTCCTGATAAGCCCTTCTCACTGAGAAGTTGACTGTCCACTGTAAAACAAAGACAAACAGAGATGGTTCTGACTTCATGAACCAAGATATTTTCCTACTGGTAACATTTAATTGGTACTTCTGATACTTGGTGGAAATCATTATTCAATCAATCTTGACCAGTGCCCCTGGACCTCTGGAATTAAAACAGCAGTTGGGCTTATAATGTATTGTTTTTTCTTTGTGAAAGAACATTTGTTTTCCACACAAATATTATTTTACAAAGTTGTATTCAAACATTCATCTGGACAGACCTTTTGTCTCCAGTTGACACTGCACTTGCGCTAGCTCTACCCTGTTCTCCCTGAGTGAGAGAGTTGACTGATAAACCAGAATGTTAAATAAGGACTTCAAACGATTTAGGAAAATAAACAAATTTTAGAATTTTGTCAGTGTTCCCCTTTAAGGGTAGCCTGGAAAAATCCAGACCCAAATCCGGAGGAGATATGGGTCTGGCATCGAGTAATGAAAATGACCCAACTCGAGAGGCGGCACCAAGCATGCATTTGAAAACCTTAAACGTGCAATATGTAATTTTTGGCCGCCAGGGGGCTCTCAATCAAAACAATAGCAAAAGATGTACTTGGATGACGTCGGGAGGTTGCGTGGGATCATGGGTTTTGTTATCGTCGTCAATGACAACCTTCCAATCTAGCGTCTCCGGCAAAAAAAAAATCACTCACAAAGTAATGTATTGTTAAAAATATTATAACTTTATTCACGTTATGTTTGGCGGTTCCCTGGAACTTAGAGCAACTATATTATATGACGTCATTGATGGGCGACAAAAAGAAACGTCCCGTGTCTTCAAATTAAATGACACATTTCTCTGGATTTGAAAGTTGGTGGAAACATTTAGGATAATGTAAGTACACAACTAAGAAATATATATAATATATGTATAGTGATGTTTTCTTTCAATGCAAAGTATGTGTTTTGTTATTGTTTTGATTGATATTACATATTGTACCTTTAAGGTACGCAATTGGATAACAATACGACCAATCACCAGTGGTTTTTCGCTAAGCCCCTATGGCGGAGCTAACTGGTAGATAAAACTCTTGCCGTAATAGGTCGCAAAACAGCAAAAACGTCATTTTATAAAAAAGGAACGATTCGAGCGCCGTCTTCTGTTCCTCTTTTAGTAAAAAGCCAAGTCTAACTCGTTCATTGTAGTGGCCAAAGTCGTTTTAAACAACTGGTGTTAATACATAGCGATCTTACAATGTTTACTAATGACTTCGAGGTCGCAGCGCTGTCGTGTCGTCATCTGTTTAACACACCTCTGGCACGCCTATATCAGATACACCGATGTGATTGGTGCAGCTCGGCTACAAGGGCATAGTTAATGAGCAGAATTATTCGGTGCCAGAGTAACTTGCTGAGCAAATTCAAATTGTGCTCTCGCGAGAACTCTGGATTTCCAGGGTACTTTAAGGGTGCATTGATTGTGAAACCTTGATTTGGAGGACATTGCCTTTTTATTTAATCAATTAATGATTTTGTTTGGTTCCATTCACACATTAATAAAGTACAGTATTTCTCACATGTTCGTATTTTTGGTTTCTCTATAACTGTATTGTTTATATTTTTCCAGTATTGTTTGTGTATTGCCAGTCAAGGGTGCCAGTAATTTGAGCCCACTGTAAACCAAAATGAGTGCTACCGTTGAGTAATTGATTTTAATGTTAAATAAATGACAAAACAATGTTAGATTAACTCACCCATCTCTGAAGTTTTCCTGTAGTCGACCAGCCGTACAGACACCCTCTTCAGACTCCACTGTCTTCTCATATATGACCTCTCCTGCAGAACCAGAGATAAGGTGTTACTGGAAGAGGCCTGGGACTCCAAAAGGGTGAAGTAGATTTGGAAGTACAATCATACATTCCAAACATCAGACAGCCTTGGGTCTCATTTGTCAAGCTTGTGTTAAAAAAATCCTACATTTGTACTACTGAATTAAGAATGTGCATATGCAAATAAAAGTGGGATTAATCACGATCCTATGACCATTTTATGCACATCGGTAGGAAATCCCAATTGATAAATACCACTTGTTCTTAGTGTCAGTGCTCCAGCACATTCTCTAGGATTTGTCTATCAACACACCCCTAATTATCCAAATAGTCAGATTCATATTTTAAACCTGCGGAAAACAGAAGTTACAATGAGGTTCATTAAATGTACAACAACAAATTTAATGTATTTTTTAACGTCAAAACGAAGTCTGATGTGCATATAGCAAATCTTTCTTCATAAGAATAATAATGGCAGAACAATACCATGCTACGATTAATAAAACTATGAATTTTCTGGTTTTTCCTGGTTTTCGGATAATAAAAACTTGTAGTAAATGCAGTCCTGCATTTACATTGTAGTGTAAGGATTTGACCAACTGGTATATTCTGTATGAGTTGTCTGTGATTATTACTGTCTGCCTGTAAAAGTGTGTTATACCCTGCGGCTTGATGTAGATGGTAGAGTTTCCAAACTATCATCTTTTTTATAAATGGTACTCTCTCTCTCTCTCTCTCTGTTGTACATTTTAAATTCGGATCTGATGAGTTGAGAGAAACTCTGAGGAGAATATTTGTGCCATTCCATATCAGTAGGATATAATCTATAGGCTATATATTTTCCAAAGTACGACATGATGGTGATATAGAATTAAACACATGATATCCCCCTAGCCAGGGGTCGTTTTGAAAGTCTGGTGACGTGCCTGGTGTCCTGTATTGGCATTAGACAATAAATAAAGTTTGAATTCATTCATTTATTATAGGTGCATCAATTATAACATTAAACGTTTCTTTTTGATGCCGCAGGAGCAGCTTGATCTATTTAACTTAGAAAGCTGTTGTTGTTTGAGTATTGGGCCGGAGGAGTACTTATAACAAAATTATATTAAATTAACGACACAATTGAACTAGTCACTAATAAAAGGAGTCACTAATAAAAAAAATAATAATAAAAAAAGGAGTCGTGACTAATGGTCAAGAGTGTCTCCCATACTGTTTCTTAAATATGTTTTCAAGCACATCAGGTAAGAGAAAAGGAGGGTTGGCCACCATTCAAACGATGGGAGAGCTTATTCGAGGGGGTGATAACCCTGTCTTGCCCCAGCCTGTCGCCGCAGTATTGTTTTCGGTCAATAGCAATTGAGGCATAACAAAAAAACAGTTTGGTTCCGATTTCCAACCAACCCTGTCAATTTGTGCGACCCAAAATTATTTTATGACCTACCGATTTTGTAATGCCTAAAACTGCCCGAAAGAGTCTGAAATGATTTTCCAAGGTCTTAAATTGCGACAAGTCATGCTATTTTGTTCCATTATATTTTGTCAAGGTAGCGCTTTCTATGAGCAACATTTTAGTAGTGCAGAACAGGAATAGCAGGTGATTGCGGCTGCTCCGTACCTCATCAACCCAGCTAATTTGTTTGTTAGTTATCTTAATCAGCCTTGTCTGTTTGTGAGTCTTGTTTAGTATTTCTTCATTTATGTCCTTGCAGTCAACCAACGAAAATAACGACCCACTTTCATTGTGCTGTAAATCTCCATGATCTCCTTTTGTGTTGCATTAGTGCAGGTGTAGTATGCGATTCATATATATTATTACCTATGAACAATTCCTTTTACTGAGTTTAGGGCCAGGCTTCTTGGCGTTACTTTCATTTAATTGTTTGTTTGATCTGCTGGTCGCGATTCTACTGCAGTTTTAATTAAGCCCAGTCTATCATGCGCACATAAAAATGATGCAGGCAAAATAGAAAATAAGATTTAGAAATGTTCATTTATTTAATATAATGAAAATAAGTAACTTATTTGCAAATATAATAAAAAGACATTGCTTTCTAATTAAATCCAAACATTAAAATGAAGTATATTGCCCTAGTCACCGTCACCAGCAAGTCAGACAATGCATTCTAACGCTAGAGACTCATTGTGCCTTGCACTCTCGCTCCCGACATCTGAAAACCGGTCAGTGCACAGCAAAGTGAGGAATGAGTTTCTTCTTCACTAACATGATACACGGTCAACATCTCCCCTTCATCCAAGAGGTGCAAAACATACCAGGGAACGCAACGGGAACCAACATCAGAGGTAGTCACAGTATATTGGCTAACTACTCACGTCACCATACAAGTTAACATTAGCCTTTTAAGGCAATACCAATCTTCCTTCCAGCTATTGGTAGTTTGCCAAATATCAGTAAAAGGCCTATTTTTTATTGTTTATGGATGATACTATGTTCACAAAAACTCAATAATATTAGCAATGAATTTAATAGATGTGTTACAGGAATATCCTATTACAACAGATTCATACACCGGATTGTCTAATTATAAAAACATTATCAGTCATCAATTTATGGGAATTTGTAATAATATCACATTGGATAGTAGGTTGTAGCACTAAATGGTAATTTATTTTTTCAACATTTGTATTCATTTGCTGCTGGGTCAGTTTAGGGCTAGTGTGCACTCCGTCCGCATTTGAGATGCTGTTTTTATAGATAGACAACTTTATTGATCCCGTTAGGGAAAATGATTTGCCACCAATTTAGACCATACAGCCAACAGACACAATACACAACTAACAGACAAATAAATCATTCTGCATTATAAGAGCAATAAGACATAATTAGAAAAAAGATTCAGTTCCACAATTTAAAAGTTGCAAAATTATCAGTGTTTGTTGAAATATCTAACTGCTGCAGGAACAAAATACCTTCTCATTCGCTCACTAGAGCACTGAGGCATTACCAATCACTCACTAGAGCACTGAGGCATTACCAATCACTCACTAAAGCACTGAGGCATTACCAATCACTCACTAGAGCACTGAGGCATTACCAATCACTCCCTAGAGCACTGAGGCATTACCAATCACTCACTAGAGCACTGAGGCATTACCAATCACTCACTAGAACACTGAGGCATTACCAATCACTCACTAGAGCACTGAGGCATTACCAATCACTCACTAGAGCACTGAGGCATTACCAATCACTCACTAGAGCACTGAGGCATTACC
>JACXGM010014958.1:0-21535 GCA_016801145.1 Umbra pygmaea | reverse complement strand
GCACAGCTCACACCTACCAGCACAAATGCTGTCAAGCATTCATGCGCACCCAAACACATACACAAAAGTAACAGCATTATAAAAAGATTTGCCCCCCCACCTTTCAACTCTCTGACTTGTACTCTGTCCATAGTAACTGCTGAGGACTGGATGTGGGGACATTGGGCTAACTATGAGGTCATCACTGAGACGGATATCTTTCAGAGGCAGGGCACACATACACACATTTACACACAAACAGAAGTCGCGCACAGTCTGTTAGTGACACACAGTCACAGATAGTGCTACACACACGCACGCACGCACGCACTCACGCACGCACACACACACACACACACACACACAGACAATGTTACACACACCAGCTGGAGTCAGACACGACTCATATACAGACACATGCCACATACAAATCCCGAAACACCAATCTGTGACCACCCAACGTAGATTGAGTGGAGCCGAATCATCTATTAGCTCATAAGACAATGCCACGAGCGGCAGATTAGCTGTGATAGCATCACCGGCCTGCATTACAAAACAAAAGCTGCTCTGTCTCAGCTTGCTACAGGGCACCATGCGTGACTCACACACAGAGAGTCAGGCTTACCCACTGCATGCAAACTGACTAATATACCACATCATAAGACCCAAATACACACAAGCACAAAAGGTAATGCCCAAACAATATGCAGAATACCTCTTTCAACTCACACATTGTAGACGGATTGAACCCACGCCACCAATGAAATGAGTCTCATAATTTTTGTTGTAAACAACATTCCCGCCCAAAATATAGGTACACAATGAAAGCAATCTCTAAATAGCTTCTGTAAATGTGTAAATGCTGTTCACGGTAATTAGCGTGTGCACTAATAGTGTTTAGAAATTGGTGTTCAAATTAAATACATTGCAGACAATTAAATACCCAGACCCCATTAACTACTTCACAGTAATTTACTAAATTTGGCACCGTTTACACCCGAAACGTTCACAAAACCTTGAACGCACAACCATGAAGGGCAACATTGTCAGCTGCATTTAGGGAATGAACATTGTATATGACTTCATATAATGACTGCAAACAGGTTGTCTGGTTGTAAAGATAACTGAAAAAAAAAATGAAAATGACTTAAGCTAAATCGTGTATATTATGCTAACTATGTAATTGTATATCAGCTAGTTGTAATGCATGGCTGTGGTATAACCGAAAAACATATTTATCGAACAAAGAGGTGATTGATGACATCTGGAGGAGAGAAAGATAGCTAACGAGATGTGACAGAGTGGGACCTGGGGTCTCATTTATCAAAGGTGCACAAAAGAGTGACTTGTGAGTGGCCTTTTTCATCAAAGGTTGGCATACGTAAATTTTATCTGGAAAGTGTAGGTGTTTTACGCAGACCTCAGACCATACTTGCGCACAATATCTTGTGGCTGACAAATTGTAATGAATTGTTTTTTTTTGAGGGGACAGAGTTCCAACAAATCAAATAAAGATTTTTTTTACATAAACGTTTTCAAGTAAAGTTTGTAAAAGCTTGTTCATTCACACATGAACATAGTATGCCACTGATTTATCAATTAATTCTATGTAGCGTATGTTGTAGTTTTATAAATCCTGATAATTTGGTGAACACACAAATCTGTTTGCTCTCCAATAGCATGAAAATGTACACATAGTTGAATAATGAGGCCCCTTTGGTCATTGATATTCTGTTAAACTACAGTAAACTACTGTAGGGTTAAACTACAGTAATTATAGTAAACGGTAATGGAGATGCCAGTGTTGATTACACACTGCCAAGTATTCCAAATGAGGATAAAATATTATCCTAATGTCAGGAGGCACCACAGAGAAAGGACCACATTGACAACATCAACTCAAATAGAGTTCTCCTTCTCAACAAACCACTCATCCGACACATAGGTTAACTTGAAGCATGTGGAGGGACCCATTCTGAATGTTGTTCATGTCAATGTTCCAGCTGGGGAGCACATTAACCGGTAGGTCAATTGGGCCCTGATCTTTGCAGACTACTGCTGGACTGATCCTTGTGTTAGCCTTTCGACAATGTTCATCAAACGGCAGAAAATGGTTTAGAAGGAGCAGTCATGGAAAAGACACTGTTGTCTTTGCCACAGGATCTCACATTGTCAAAATTTTTACAACCAAATTCCAGAGAGATCCAATAATGTTAACAAACCAAAATCTGCCAGTGTGATGGAGTTGTTAACTGAGGAGGACAGGCTCATATTAATGTATGGACTGGAGTAAATTGAATGTAGTTAAACACATTAAACACAGAGATCATTAAACCCAGTCTGAGATACTGAAGCATTCCATTTACTCCAGTCCATTAATAATGGCCCATCCTCCTCATTTAAGGTTCACTGGCCTCCACATACACTAACATTCACAATGTTGAAATTGCCCAAATATTTGGATGTTTTTGATAGAAATTGATACCTTCATTCAACATAATGTTATAAAGACATTACCAATTTTGCAAATCTCTATCACTGTTGGAAATGACAGATTATTCACATATAATGGTAAAGCCAATTTTTCAATAGTCATTACTTCTAATAAAATATTAGCCAAATATTTTTTCGTAGCTAATCTTGTTTTGACTATAATGTCTGATCAATTGAATGCCATTGGTAAATAAAGGTTGGAATTTCTGTTATAATATAAAAGTATTGCGTAATTCCAAACATTTTGAACACTACTGTCTAATTTAAAGTGGATATTATTTTCATTATTTTGGGTAGAGGATGATGGTTGGAGGATGACACAGAATTAATTAGTTAAAATAAGTGGCCAATAATATTAACTGTGTTTTGTCCTTGTATTGTATATCTATTGTTATAATAAACTAAAAGGCTGCCAAAACAGACCGGATCCCATCCAGGTGACTAGACCCTTGACTAACACATGCCCTTCATCTGGAAGATCTGGGACAAGCAAGGATAATCTTCATGATCATCTGATCCCATAGATCTCTCACACAAGACCACACTGCCCAAAAATATGTGGCTACCGAAACAGCCTCTAAAGCCCAATAGAAGACAAATGTACTTAGTCACGATTGATGCTGAGTGTCTTTGACTGAGAATACATTTGTATTCACAGCAATGACCTGGGAGCAATTACAGTTAACTATCTTGCTCAGTGTAGAACAAAACTTTTTATTTGCCAACTCAAGACTCAGTCTAACATCCAGTCTATTACTGGTCAGATGCTCTAACCACTGGCTTCTAAACACCCCTATCAGGATGGCATTGTGTGTGTACTATAGTGTGTGTATGCATTGTAGTGTGTACTGTATGTATGTGTTTACATGCCATTTTGCTGAGCCTGGGATATGCAAAAGCAGCATTATGAGTTAATGTTCAGGACCACCAGCCAGAGAAGGGCAATCAAACACACAGAGAACCAGGATGTAAGCAAAATGTGCAAGGCAACACTCACACAAACCAGCCCAAAATCGCATTAAATTACGTTCTGGGGAACTATTTAGCAAAACTGAACGTGTGAATGTATGAGAGAACTAAGAACTAAATTTAAAAACTGTATTATGTAAAATATGAACATATGAAGATCATGACGTAGCATGTAAATAGCATAGTTTTTGTTAGGGTGGAGGTCAGGGATCGTGGATGGGCGCATCTGCGACTTTCATCCCGGTGTTTGCAAGTTCAAATCCAGATGGAAGCTTTGTACTTTCTCCATTCCAGCGTGATGCAGACGTGTTGCAGATTATATTTTTTGTAATGTTAACCCTAACCCTAATACTAGCCTTAACCCCAGTAACCACATGGCTAACCTTAACCATGAACATTAGAATAAATGAAACGTGCAGGTGCAAAGTAACAGATGGACGAATATAGCCTAATAACAAAACGTGCAGCTGAAAAGTAAAAATACCCGAAATATGTTGGCATATAACGTAATTCATGTTTTCAAAATAGTTTCATAAGAATGTAATTTGGGAGAACTTCTGAGATATAGGGTTGACACAAACACACAAACAGTTGCACACAGATTCAAATTGCAAAAGGGCACAAAGCCTTTTCAAACTTACAGAACACTCATATCAACTCTTCCTGGTACTGTTTGATGTAATTTCTCACTTTATCTCACGTTCCACTTGATTAAATATCCATCCCTTTTTTATGTAGGCGGAGTCAGTGTCACATTTCAAAGAATGATAAACAAAGTGTGTCGTTTATCACCATCAATTTCAGTGGCACTTAAAGACACTGCAAAGAATTGGTTAACGGAAGAAGTGGTTAAAGCTGTGCCTAATTATCAGTAATTATGGGCTTTATGATCGGTTAGAGAAAGTACAAAGTCTGACTTTCATACCAGCAAGAATGAAGCCTGAAACAGACAATTCTTTTAAAATGACCCTTCGTATACAGGTTAATCAGTGTTAAGTTTGTTCTACGTACACAGAGATGAACGTATACAGGTTAATCAGTGTTAAGTTTGTTCTACGTACACAGAGATGAACGTATACAGGTTAATCAGTGTTAAGTTTGTTCTACGTACACAGAGATGAACGTATACAGGTTGATCAGTGTTAAGTTTGATATATTTTGAAAATCTAGGCCATGGTGTTACATTTGAATAGGATCCTGTGCACATGACTTTACATTTTAGTAATTTTTGCGAACACTCTTAACCAAAGCAGCATACAGTAATTACAGGGACACCTGGAGCAACTTAGGGTAAAGTTTTGTTCAAGGATGCAACATCATATTGCACAGTCAGTGAACCAGCAACCTTCTGGCTACAAGTCTGACTCCCTAACCACTGAGCCAGCTGACACCCATTAATAGTTGGAATTATCTTTGCTTTGTATTTAAAACATGTATTCACCTGCCAAGAAGCCTCTCAACTACCAATCCCCCACACCCCAAAGTGTCAGAAGCAACACACCTAAGATAAAACACTGCACATCCCCTAACCCCAACCCCACCAAAAAATAAAATAAATAAAAATACAACAAAACACCCACCCAATGTGCCTGTGATCAACAAACCAAAGAAACATGAGAACCAGAAAAACAAAAGAAATCCACAACTGAGCAAAAACAGAAGCATGTACTGTTTTGTGCCCTTCCAATCCATCACAGCTAAACTGGTCCCATCAACTAGCAGGAGAGAAACAGAGCACCTACCAATGCTGCGGCAATGCCTCACCCTGCACAACACGACACACTTCATCACTAGTTGCAACACTTCTCATTTCGTGAAACACTTGCACCCCCAAAACAAATGGACCTCTCTTGAGGTGGAATGCACACATGGAGGGTGACAAGAGGGATTCTCGTTTGTCTTTTGAAGTTTTCTTGTAGAGCTCCAAAAGTTAAATGGTTTCTCTGTCAATATAAAAGAAAAAATAGATATTTCAACTTAACTGCTTCTATTTCTACAGAGTTGGAAGTAAACTTGTTTCATGAGTTTTAGAAATGTTGCATAAGCATGACTTCTGATAACTGGGGCAAAGTTACATAAGTTAGGTATGCCCACCAATGGAATATAAGAAGCTGAAGTTCTAGATCCTGCAGAAAGAATATAGAAGGCCCATAATCAGCATTAGGTAACTGTTTATAAATATGCATAATAAGCATGCTTGATCCACCAAAAACAATTGCCTGTGTCATGCAAACAGAAGTGGTATGACATCTGCTGAAATATATTGTGATGAGAGACAGAGCGAGAGAGAGAAAATACATGACTTTATTATGAAATGAAATAATAATTCAATAAATACTTACAATATTTTAGCATTCAGTTTGAACTATAATCTCACCGGTCTACTCTACTCTGTAGTCAGGCCATTTAACTCCAATGTCACCAACTGCAATTTAAGAGGTGACTCTCCATTGACTTATTACTTCTGTTGAAGGCCAAGACTACAATGGCAGGGAGTGGCTAGTGTTCTGGGGCTATTCATAATCCTACTAAAGACACCATTCATATATCTTCTAAGTGGGGCCAGGTACCGAACTCAGACATAGGGACTGAAAAGCATATTCACTTAGGAGGTGCAAGTTGTCGAATGGAAAATGAAATGAGAAAGAAATGGAGAGACAGAGCAATACTGTCAATCAAAGACTTTGTCCCATCGCCACACAGTAATGAGGTCATAGTTCTACAATGAGATGGAGAGTGGGTCCTTGTTGTGGCTTTGTCCTCCAATGATCAAGCCAGTGACAGAGGGCAACTTACACCTTTGGGGCAGGGGGAGGGGGGTCATTGGGCCACACTCAACAGTGTGTGTGATATGTATGCTTTCACATATTAATGCCTGCTGTGTTCATTACTTGTATTGTTTTCCTCTCAGCACAGACATTTGCTGTTAATTAACACTTTGAGTACAATGTGCTATTCCTAAGTTGTGTTATTGGTTCACCGAGCTGTCTTAAAATATATGTGCTAACTGAAAGTGGCTCTGGATATGGTCTGAGCTAGTATAGGGTCTCAAATAGGGACTGTGTGGAGACCAGCAAACACTATCAGCATTCCTAGTCTTCCCAGCAAACCCAGGAGGGACAAATGAGAGAACTGCAATATGAGGAAGAGAGCATGAAATATCGATTAAGTCCCATCTCCCATCTCCTAAAAAAAAAACAGGAAGATGAGGTCTGAACCGTAGGGTGACCGAGGTGGCGACTCTAGGTAGCTATACATTTCTGCTCCCATGATTGAGTCAGGAACTTCGTCAAACCCCTTCTGGGGGGAAGATAGAGATATAGCAATGAAGGGGTATGTGTGTGCGGCCAAATCCCAAGCCCACTACGCCAATTCCTATCCTGAGAGCCGGACCATTCTTACGGGCAAATACCTGCTGCGTGACCGTTTCAAATGAAACTACCCTATCATTGAGGGAGCACAATTAATTTGTGGGTCTGACCACCTAGGTCTCTTAGGGGAAAGTGATTCTGGCAACATTATCCCCTGGGCAGTCTAGCTGTATGGCTATGTTGTGCTTATTCACTCTAGAGTAGAGCTGTGGTGTCATTGTACCCCCCCCCCAGTAATTTCTCTGACTTCATGTCTGAGTACAGATGCGATGTGTCATGTATCCTGTGCTGCTACCATTCGGATTAGGAGCAGAAAGGGAGCTACTGTAGCAATACAGTTTCCTAATTGCCAGAGAAATGAACTACAACCGGAAAAATCCTAGTGCTGACCTAGGATCAGGTTCCCAATTTGGATTTGTTATGACATAAAAAGGCAAAACAGATGCCAGATCAACAATGCTATTGAGAATCGGGTGATTGTTTGTACAGTGTCCAATCCTTCTACGCTATGTGTTGGTTACCTGCTCTCAAACCAATTACATTGATTCTAACATTTTGTACAGATGAAGTACAACTGCCAGTCATGGACCAATCCTACATTTTGGCTTTTTTTCATTTGTATTTATCTGCAGTTGTTGTGTTTTCCTGATGTGTTCCATGGTTGCTAAGCTAGCCCAAGTCCCCACGGGGTTCATTATAGCAGTGCTTTACTACAACAGCCATCAACAAGGAGCTTATGTGCAGGGAGGCATATGGGCATTCATGGTTTCCAAGACCATTGGAAGGATGTACGTGTCTGGAACTCGACAAGCCTAAAGGGCTTGTATCTCTTTCTTTCTCTATTTCTCACTATCTCTCTTTATCAATCTGCTTTTCTTCCTCTCTTTCTCCATCATGCTATCATCTGAAATTCCATGCATTTCACTTTATCAAACCTTTTCTCAGCAACTTCACTCTAAAGTTTATTGGCATGACCACAGATATAAATGTATCAGACAAATAAATATGAATTGGAGACAGAAATAATTCAGTGGGCACATTTTCAATTTGTTGATTCTATCTCCAGAGACACAGTATTACAAACACTCTACACTAAAGAACACCAATCATTCTCATTAACTGTATATAATGTGTGTGTATATATATATATATATATATATATATATATATATATATATATATATAATCTTCCTTGAATAGCTCTCACGGAATATAACACCTTTGGGAAAGGAGGAAGTCAGGTGTATCAACAAAGCTAATTAGTAGATGTCTCAGGGGTATGTTAAAGCCCAGGTGCTTTACACCAGGAAGAAAAAGAGAAAAAGAAAGCAATAGAGGAGGGAGAGAGACAGAGTTGACACCTGGGGAGAAGCTGCTATTCCATATGGAGCAGCAGCATGTCCATAAACAGGGTTGGCACACATGCACACCCACACACATGCATGCACACATGCATGCACACCCACACACATGCATGCACACACGCATGCACACTTACTCACACACAATTAAGTAAAGAATGGATGAAACTCAATTAATGGTATTCATTAGCATTCCCATGGATGAGATGTGTCTATGGTTACGCATCCATGTAACTGTAGGCGGGAATCAGAACACCATCACAGCAGTGCTACCTATCCCAGGAAATTATAGAAGACAGGAAGAAAAAGTGTCAATGATGAGGTGTGATAAAAAAACACCCACTGAAGAATGCCCAGGTGGATTATGGGAATGATAACAAGAGGATTTGTAGTAAATAGTGGGAGAATGTTGCCTCTGGATTCACCTGGAAGAAGTGGGTATGCTCCCAGAGGTGGGAGAAACAGTAAAAAATACAGATAAAAAAATCGTTATCTGTCAATATGTGTAATGAGCTTGGCAATAGCAAACATCATTAACTATATTTTTATATAGGACAAACAAAATAGTCTTCTTTAGAAACAGGTCACGTACTGAGTGTCGGCATATCTTCTCTCCACAGACCTTGAGAACTGAGAGTAGAGTAGGAGGACCATGAAAAGGCAGCACATTAAAGAGTAAAAGTAAAGAAGAAAAGACCAATGAGAAGAACATAGTGAAAGACAGAGAGAGCACGAGAGAGAGAGAGAAAGCGAGACCGAGAGCGAGAGCGAGAGAGATAGAAATACACAAACCTCAACCAAGTGTCCAGTCATGTTACACAGCCCTGCCCACATGTACTAAGAGATTCCGTTTGAAGCCCCTGCACACTGGTAAGAAGGTTCGGACTTCTGAGAAGTATCTCTGAAGCATTGCATGTCTCAAGTGCTCTCCCCTCTCTCCCTTCCTTGCTTCTCTTCCTTCTTAAAGCTGTGGCCCCTAAACAAGATGCTTGGCCACTGGGCATGGAATCAGAGAATCTGGACCAAACAGACATCATCTTTAGTTTTAGCATCAGCTCTATTTCTTGTCAGATCAATCTCAGCAGGAAGTGAGCAAACCTGAGGCCAAACACAAGACAAGAAACAGTTGTGAGGACATCGACACCACATAAAAACATGTCTATCTGTTCTGGGTCTGGGTTGTGCAATGTTTTCTGCTCTTGCCCAATGACAAACATCAATTTACATTTTTAAAACGTAAGTGGCATTCCCTAATGAACAAAACCCAGAATACTGATGCAGAGGGACTATTTAGAATGGTCTAATTAGAAACACTCGTTTTCAGTTTCCCACAAAAAACGTTTTCAATTATTGTATGTTGCATGCACTAGTAAACACAAAACGCAGCTTTAGGTGGCTGAGGTGGTGTCTCTGCTGGGACATGCCCAAGTGTAGCCGTGGTGGGCTATGTTTCCACCCCATTAGTAATGCTGAGCTGTTATTGGCAGGCTGGGGCCATGTCCCTGGGTGGGTCAGTGGCAGCCGGCCATGCGGCACTCTCCGGAGAACCCATCAATCACAGTTTGGGCTAATTAACCAGCAATAGACGAGCCAGGAGCTCCTTGTTCTGTACCCCCCACTTATATAAGTGGCTACTCACGGGAAGGATGGAGGTATTTGGGAGAGTCAGGCGAAAGAGAGAGATCAACCCCGATGGAGGGAATGAGAGACAGCGAGAGAGAGAGCGTAAATCATTTGTACTCATAGCCAAGGCCAAATGTCCCATCCCCACTGCAGTCACACATGAAGAACACTTAAGAGAATGTGTTATCCTGTAAGCAATAGCGTTTAAGACAATATTGCACCCTGTAATTATCAACAAATACAATGAATATGAATCCTGAATCCACATTGTGCTATTGTATGTTGGCAGGCCAATGTGTGGCTTCCTGCCACAAACTAAGGGACTGAGCAAAACTAGAATAGGTCTAAATAATTGAATGCAATATTTGTGTATTGTTTTTACTCTCATCACTGTGTTGTTAATTAGGGGCCAAGCACAGAATGTGCGTAGGCACCTATTGTTATTGTTGGCGTTCTTCTTATTATTCTTCTTCTTCTTCTAACTTGGCGTCTATGGCAGCCCATAGAACCGCTTGCGGGAAAGTTATGAAATTTGGCACACAGATAGAGGACAGTCTGAAATGTCACCATAGCAAATTTGGAGTCTCCAACTCAATCTCACTAGCGCCACCAACTGTCCAAACTTGTGCTTAGGTTTATGCTAATAACTTTTTAACCATATGGGTTAGAAACAAAATTGTTTTTTGTTTCCATTGCACCCTATGACATCATTTTCCGCCATGATAGTTTTCCCGCCATTTTGAAGTTTCTGAAAAACCTAATTTTTCGAACTCCTCCTAGACCGTTTCTCCGATTTTCACGAAATTTGAATGAGATCATCTTCAGACCATGCCGACAAAAAGGTATTAGAATCTTTTTAATACACCCAACCGTTATCGCATAACACACAAATGACTTTTACGTAGCGATGGCGAAAACAGATGTATGGCTATATCTTCGCAACGCTTTATCGTATTCAGACCAAACTTGGTACATATCATCACAACCATGACCTGAGTCTACATGCTAAGTTTCGGAGCAGCGCCACCTGCTGGTCCGGAGATATGAAAAACAGGCTATTTTTACTTATAACTTCTCAATGGTTTGTCCTAAAATCATGAAAGTGGTCTTGTTAGATCCAGGGCATCATGCCAAGTCGACTGATATCCAATTTTAACATGTCGGCCATTTTAGGTGTCGGCCATTTTGAATTATGTAATAAAATGCTGTATTTTCCGAACGCATGAACGTATCGTTACGAAACTTGGCATGGGTCATCAGTACGGTGCCCTGAAGGAGCCTGAAACATTTTGACCAGCGCCACCTAGTGGTAAAATTAATTGTTTAAATGTTTATTACTGTGTGTTGTTGATGCTAATAACGTTTCAACCATAAGGGCTAGAAACAAAATTATTTTTTCCTCTGATTCCCTAGCTCAAGACGATTCCATTGCACCCTATGACATCATTTTCATGATAGTTTTCCCGCCATTTTGAGTTTTCGGAAAAACCTACTTTTTCGAACTCCTCCTAGACCGTTTCTCCAATTTTCACGAAATTTGAATGAGATCATCTTCAGACCATGCCGACAAAAAGTTATTAGAATCTTTTTAATAAACCCAACCGTTATCGCATAACACGCAAACGACTTTTACGTAGCGATGGCAAAAACAGATGTAACACTGTATCTCCATAATGCTTTATCTTATTCAGACCAAACTTGTTATATCTCATCACAAACATGACTTGAGGCTAATATGCTCTGTTTCGTAAGAGTTCAACCAGCTGGTCGAAAGTTAACACCCAATAAACCATGTAATTAGTGACTATATAATTTTTTTCATCCATTATGCCTATATTCATAATAAATGTCTCCAATTACTTCATGCTACAGATGTTCTGACAATCCCAATCGTGTTGTCATGTCATATCCTCTTCTTGCGCTTGGCCCCGCAAATGGCTGCTTGCAGCTGTATTTCATTTTTTTATTCGAAGTAAAGCATGATTATCTTTTGCTCCTATCACTATTAATTGAATGTACCTGTATATATCATTATGCCAATAAAGTCAAATTTAATTAAGCATTGGAGAAAGGGAAAACAACATGTTTTATAATATACCGTGTATCAGGCATTTTACCCTTTATTGGATAGAGACATTGGAGATAAACAGAAGAGATGGGAGTGGCTGGAGGCTATGGATCAGACCACTGAAGCAATCTAGGTAACCCATTACATTACTTTAGTCATCAATCGTACATACTACTGACCAACGAAAACTTCTGCATTTAACCCTCAAAATCAATGTAGGGGCAGGTGGCTGCCACTTCTGAAAGCCCCCAGGTCAAGTCAGGGATTCAACCTATCAAAATGTTGGTTGCTGGCTTAATGCTCTCTAACATGGAGTGGCTTACTTTTGGATAATTGTACATGCACGATTCCCATCACAATAGGTCTGAATGCCCTACCCTGCAACATGACACATTCATCTCACCCATTTCCTCATCAGGGAGTGTGAGTTTCCTGTTAGCTAGGCCTGGGCTGTGTGACTGAGTATGGAGCAAATCGATGCAGAACCCTGGACCGGCTCTCATTAGTGTCCGCTATCCTAACACTGCTATCATTAGCATTAGTCCCATCCTCTATCTCGCTGATGGACCATCTAATAACAAAGAGCTTTATTGGCTAATGCCACACTTTTTCACAGCATAACGTCTGGCATGAGCTTTAAAGGGTGGGATAAGATGTATTTTCTCTACCAGTCAATATACACTCCATAAAGCGTTTAGAATACTGTATTCTATAATAATCTCTCAGCAATTGTCTCAATCTATCTGCCAGGGCTAGGTGTCAAAGTACAAAGTTGGCAGTCTCTCTGGCATTCCATCTTTCAATTGGTTCTACACAGGGTTGTATATTGAGAAAAGCTCTTGCCAATGTGTTTTCAGTTTGAAGATACTGAAAGTGCCACTTTCATCACCATAGACGAGACAAGCCACACATCTGCATTGCGCAATTAAAAAGTCTTGTCATTAATTTTTTGATACAAATACACAACATATAAATACAACATCAAATCTGCAAATCAATAACGATATTGTTGTTCTGAATTTTGCATTGTTTATACAAATTTTTTCAATGGTGCACTGTTGTAATTATAGTACATCTCCAGCATTTCACCAAATGCAGTTGCATGTCAGTTATTTATTATAAATTAATGAAAAAGTGTAGTTTCATATTCTCTTAATTCCAAATCATGTTGTTTCATGTAATTAATTCCAAATCATGTACTAATAAAGGCAGGTCTGATTCTTCAAATGGATCTGAGACTTAAAAAAACAAAAAACAATCACATCATATCCCGATGAGGATGATCCAGACAAAATCAGCCATCCAGACAAGGATGGCCAATCAGACGTCTAGATGCTTAAATTGTGTAAAAATCCGTATATGCTCACTCCATGCTGTTACCCATGCTCTGGTTGATGTGAGTTGTAATCAGAATTATTCAACCCCCATTGTAAATCAGGTTTACTTTCAAAATGTACAGATTTTCTGCAAATGAACAAATCAAACAAAAGGAATTGAAATACCTCAACACAATTACTGCTTCAAGTGGTTTCCCCAAATTCAACTGCAAATGCAACTGATAATGACTCAGTCAGCTTCCTTTATCTGCCCTGTCCA
The DNA here is from genome assembly GCA_016801145.1 of Umbra pygmaea. Classification (NCBI taxonomy): domain Eukaryota; kingdom Metazoa; phylum Chordata; class Actinopteri; order Esociformes; family Umbridae; genus Umbra; species Umbra pygmaea. The sequence continues at coordinate 8,075 of JACXGM010014958.1, read as the reverse complement.
GGTAGTGTGACCACTGTTCCCTTAACTTTGAACTTGTTACCTATGCTTCCAATGGTGTCTCTGGGAACATTCAGTGCCTTTGCTATCTTTTTGTATCCTGTTCCTTGTCTGCAAAGGGCAATCTCTTCTCTTAACTTTTTGGACCATTATTTGGACTTAGCCATGTTTCTCACAAATGTGACAATCAACAAACATCTAGACACTTCAGATATTTCATTGGTTCTAGCTCAAGCACACCTGGTGCAACTAATAAAGCCCTTTATTAGTTGATTCAGGTATACTCTGGATAACACTTGTTTCCATATTTTTGCTTGTGTGAGGGATTCTATTCAGTGGGTTGAATAATTTTGAGAGTGGAGAAGTCATTACAGAGTTGCATTTTCAGTTGGATTTGGGGAAGACACTTGATGCATTTATTGTGTTGAGCTATTTCAATTGCTTTTGTTTGATTTGTTCGTTGCAAACAGCTGAAAGTCTGTAAACAGACTTTGACAGTACACGTGGTTGAAAATTTTGAATTGCAACTGTATGTCCACACCATTTAAATAATATTTTTAATAAGCCTGCTTTGTATGAAGGACCAAGTCAAGAAATAAAAAAATAAAAATATATATCCATCAATAAAAATATTAATACATAAACATATACATAAAAATATACATAAAAATATTAAATTATACATGTATTAATCAATATTATTTATCTTATTTATTTATTTCCGTGATAATTTATTCTGTATTTATTTATTTTTATATAAACTTATTAATAGTGGAGGGTCTGGCTGAAAGTTTATTGCAGTAATCAGCATCTAAACGACACAGAAGTTGATTGTGCAGTGTAGGAATTTTGATGAAGTGTGATCATTGCCTTAATGTTTTGATATACAGTTCCGTTAATGCCGGAGCAGTCGGAAGCCCTTCTCATACATTGCAAATCAGTGGCGGCGCCAGATAATTTTTTTGGGCTAAACTACGTTGGGGCTAATCCACACAGTTGTGGGGCTCAAATCAATGTCTGAATTTCAATGTGAATACATACACAATAGAATGTGCATATCACCCTTCCCAGTAGATAGAAGTACCATGCCGGACTGACTCCTCTTTTCACATGCAAAATTACATCAAGAGCAACAGACGTGGACAGTCACTACTACTGAGTTTAGGCAATAGACTATTTGCGCTATTTCAACTCATTCACTTCGTCTGGCAAACCTGTCCACTACACACCCAATTGGGGTGGGCAGATCCATCCAAAAATATAGATAGTATATTTTGTTTTGAAGATTGAATCTAGTGTTCATAGGATCAATACCAGTTCCAGTTTCTCTCTTCTACATAGCCTACCCATTTCATCAAAGAATAGAACTGCCAGTGCAAACACATACAAACACACACACACACACACATACACACACAGAAACTAAGAGATCGACGGAGCGAGAGGGCAAGCTACGGTAGTTAACGGAGCACAACAGGTGACACCGTAGCCACAAAAAAACGCTACTAAGTCAGCATAGTTAGAAGGATTGTTTGTGACATTGCATCTCTGTGTGGGGTTTGTGAAAGAATCCTATATCCTACAAACCAACCCTGTGTTGTACCCTTGGTTCCTCCCTAACTGTGTTTTTTTACATTACAATCTGTTTCTCTCCCGCTCTTGACTTGATTGCCTTGGCTGAACGATAAAGTCCCGCCGCCTCATTAGCTTAAGGATGTGGAAATACAGTAACAAATATATACGGAAATAAATAAATACAGAAATAAAAGAATATGGAAATAAACTAATATAAAAATAAATAAATACAGAAATAAATGATCACGTAAATAAATAAATAGGGACATAATATTGATAAATAAATGTATAATTTTATATTTGTATATTTTATGTATAAATATTTTTATGTATAAATATGTTTATGTATAAATATATTCATTGATTTATTTATTTCTTATTTTGGCAGACTTGGTCCTCCATAGCTTTGTAACACATTTCAATATAAGGAAAGAAAATAATTTCATTCAGATAGTAAGTAATGAAAAATCTTATTTTTTTTAAAATCTAGTTTTATTATTTTTAGGGGGTGGATCAGCTTGAATAATAATAGAAAATAGATTATTGCTTCCCCATATTTTGGAGGGGTATTTTAATATTCCTTCCTTTATTATCCCCACAACCCCAACCACTGTGGTAATCTTGATGCAGTGCAGTTACTTTAATAGATGGCTTTGGCTGTATCTATCCACTGCCATTCTGGTACTGTTTGGTTTGGCAGCAATCTTACTCATTTGCAGGATGTCTTTGCAATGAGTTTGTGTCCTCAAGATAAAGAAGTGAATTTTGTAAATTAAGTGGCCACTTTTTGAAATACCTGACTTCTTTAGCACTAGACTTGGTGTCTACTCAATCTCTCCCTCTACATATCTGAGGAGAGATCTCTTAAAGCTCTAAGGAGTACTATTCCCAGTGTCTGGTGGCAACATGCACCAGAAGAAAACTTCCAGACTAAATCAAACTTTTTTATTGTGATGTTTTTTACTCTACAAAAGGATACGGAAGGCACATGTTCCATCAGTTTCAATTGGCGTGACTCTCTATTCTCAAAAGTGGTCCAGTGTGGATTCTGTACTGAAAGCTATACAGTTATTAATACTATCTAACTGGGTCATCCCTTCATGAGCATTTCACTCACATTTCCTTAATGAACATCATCCCTTCATAGTCCCATTGTGGAAATGCTCTTCCTTCCTGATCCTGCTTCATTTAATCATGCCCACTGGTGCCATGCCCCATGCCAATATGCAGGCCTTCCACACAGTGGGAACCCCTAGTCAGAGACAAGAAAGACATTTGCCTGTGGCCCAGGGTGGTCCAGCAGTCTACGCTATAGCTTTCTTTGCACACATATGGCTGCAATGCTCTGTCAGCCAAAACTTTATCATCTATCTTTGCCTACTGTCTCTATATACAAAAAATAAAAAGATGATATCCTGAAAAGAGAGCGTTATGCCTAATGGCTTTGGGTTGATGACCTGTGTGTTGCGTGAGCATGTCCAAGTCTGTGAGTAGTTCATCTTCCTCTATGTGTGTACTAATCCCTGCCACCCCGCCAGGAGTCGAACCATCCCCTCCCTCTGGTGCCCATTAGACAGCCTGACTAAAAGGACTATGCCAGTCTCAGACACAAGGATTGAGGACACAGACCCTTCAAATGCATAGTCCTTTTAGGTTTATTCACAATGGAAGAAACCACGAGAACAAGCCGGAACGTACCATGTTGATGCCTCTTCCAATCATGTCAGCCTGTCCTAATTCAATTCTGTCACTGTGGGATTCAATTACTTTTCATTCATTTTGGCATGGCCGGTCTCTGTAGAGATGGGATTCAATTCCACCGAATGCAATTTGACTAGATGCAATTGGATTCACTTCAATTGAATGAATTTAAACTTAATATCTATCTCTATCTCTTGCTCGGCCGATCTCTCTCGATCAATCTCTCTTTTCTCTTTCTCTGTCTCTAACTCTCTTACCATTCTCATTTATATAAACAAGCTTTATATATTTATATTTTCCAGGCTTTAGATATTTTAAGCACATACAAATATACACACAACCGTCTTAGCTACTTGTTACTAAACTCACAGTATTCTGGGCACTAAACCACTATAAGCAAGGGTTCAAGTCAATGTGTAGGGCAGCAAGTAGCCTTGACATTAGAGCATTAGGCCATGTGCTGAGAAGTTGCTGGTTCAAATCTCCAGCTGACAATGTAAAAAACATTATGGCTTCATGTGGACTTACAGCAAGGAACTGCTGCTGTAAATGGATTTGAAAAGAGAGTATGCTAAATGAGTTAAATATTAAACATTGAAATGCTTTACCACATTAGGTCTAGAGACAGAATAGATCAAATTATAATAAAATATCATAAAACCAAACAATCTTGGGACAGTTCTACCATCTTACACAAGGTAATGTTCATACACACCCACCCAAGGCATAAGTTGGCGCTATGCAGATGCTTTGATGCCATGCAGAATGACTCAAAACTTTACATAGCATGTGGTTCAAGGAGCATTAACATCAGTAGAATGTTGGAATTCCCAATGGAGAATCCAACTTAAACACCATTCATGTATTTGCTAACCTTTCTTGTACCTCAAAGTTTTCCCTATAATGTTCCATTCCTTCTTATCCTCAACAGACGCACTTGTATCAAGGCTTTGCAGGACTCCCGCACCGTACCTCAAGACAGCGCTGATGAACTATGCATGCAGTGTTTTCTGTATCTATGCAAATTCCATCCTCCCAATTCTAAAACCTTATGGGTTTGAATGCTAAAGGGCATATAGTATGAAAAATAAGAAAGCAGCCAAGGAAGGGGGATATAAATAAGAGCATATCCATAACATTGAGATTGGCCTTTGTACAGTTTCAGAGGCCCTGCTGACTCCAGTTGTTCTTCAAATTGATTTTTTCATATCGCTTTTCCCCCCAGGGGCCGTTCCATTTTCATATGAGCGTCTGTGTATATGTGTTCCTTGCTTCCCACTCTATTAATCAAGTAATGCAGTAAATTCCAGCGTGCGCTGAGCTGTAGACATGACCCATTCCTTATATGAACAGCGTTTGCATGTCTTTAATGGGACTTTCTGAGTGGTGTTTCATAATGCAAAAGGATTGTGTGTGTTAAACTATTGCAAGAGAATGTTAATAGGTGTATGCAGAACTGATAATGTAGGGCGGTGGTGGTGGTGGGGGGGGGGTGCTGGGAGAGCACTGGCGAAGGGTCCTGGTTTTAGTTCCAGATCTTATTTGTGCTATTTAAGTACAGTTTGAAGTAAGTTGTGATGATGTGACTAGGAGTTTATTTATAACACTGCATTTGTGTTGCAGCACATAAGTACAAGTATGCGCTTGCATGTGCTTTTGTATTTTCACATGCACACTTGTGTATGTGTATTTTGGCACACCTACGGCTCCACTTTGCAAAAAGAGACACTTTATGCATAGGGCATAAATCTTTTAAATCCTCCACTGCTGACATTTCTCCCAGTGATCCAAAGAAATATCTTAATTATGCCACTTAACATCTCGCCGGATGGTCTCTGGGTGAGCACTAGGGAGCATATAATTCATTTCACTGAGCACCGGAAAAACTCAAAATACATAAAGCTTCAAGGATGCATAACCAATGACCTGCTGAAAGAGGAAGCCTCACTGGGATTTCTAATGCTAATGTTGCTCTCAGAGAACTCAACCCTGGCTGTAAAAAAACACAGATATCTATCAAACTGCTTAGCAAACAAATAACCAACTTAATTCTAAAAAGGTTGTATGAGTCTAAAGTGCATTGTGAGGTAGGTTGGACAAAAAATAATTCTCAGTTGAGACGTTGTGACAACGTAAGAACGTTTTGTCAAAGTCAGGGGTGCCCTAGGAGGAATGTGTGGGTGAGTGCGGGAGCTGAAACAGCAGTGGTTCTAAAACCATTCATCAGGGACCCCCAGATGTACCAATACAACATACAAATTATTAACTTGATATGGACGCCAGGGATTTGTATACCCATGTAATTAAATCTAATATCCAAAATCTAGGTAACAAGGTAACTTTTGAAAAATGTTGACCAGTGACGTAGTAATATCTACATGTGATGAGCTATGTAAATGTACACTGTAGACTTTAATGGGAAATTTTAAATCCTAAACATTGAGGAAAACAATTTTAGAGATGCATTTTTAAATTTGATTGCTTTGATCGTATGGCACATTTTAATCATTATGCACAGAAAGGCATAGAGGTCTCATGACAGAAAGTACCGCTGCTATACCTAAAAAAGTCAAAGTGCCAGGTGCAGGACACTGAAATCAGAAAAATCTTCAGAAATATATTCTCCATCAGCTTCATCATTATCACCAGCACCATAATTTGAAGGCAGATTACACTTTGAAATGTTGCAATAAGGAGAACCTTAAAGAACATAACAGATGGTTGTTCGCAAACCACTATTCCTTAGACCCAAACACTGAACATGTATAACATTTAATAAATCTGGACAGATTACATCGTGGGTTTAACCACTTTCACATCTGGTTTGGGAGCTGTTGGTTACTTCTGCGCTGTGGAGTTCTGAGCATACACGATCACCACAGAACGAGTCAAGTAGCTACGAAGACACGGACAGACGCGCCCGCGAACATATTGATGTGTCTATCAGTTATTCATTGGTGTACATCGGTGATTTGACAATCCTATCTTCTGATTGAACATCAATTTGCAGCCCTCTACCTCCACCTGCCGTTCCGCATTAGATAAACGATTTGTGCCAAACGACTAATCCCATTCCGTACCCCTTGGGATACAAACGCAGTACTCCCTACGACTGTCCGCAAAGTTCAGAGATACCTTTGGGCACTGTACAAAGCGAACCATGATCTTGTAGACTGGTTTAATCTGCGTCCCTTGATCTGCCAGTTGCACATGCATTCACTCAGGTGTCTGTATAATCGTTGCCGCCATTCATACTATACATCCATTCAAATGTCCACTAATTTCGGGAATCATTTTTTCCCAAAGCAAAATTAGGTATACCACATACCTAAAAATACGGTTTACACACTTCAATGAAGAATGAAAATTGTACGTTGAGTAGCCTAAACCATAATTTATTATCGATTGATAAACAACCCAAGGTGAAGATATACATTTAAAGTATTTCACAAAAGCTGCCATTTGGCTATAATGTAACCAATAATAAACTGTTTTGATTTAGATAGCACTGAGCTATACTGTGATGCGCAGTGTGTTAACTAAATATTGCCATACTGCCAAACAATGAGCGCAGTGCCAACTGCAAGCCACTTTGACATCTTCCATGAATACCATAAAACTGCTTTAGGGGATTCATTTTTTGTGTGTGTGGGGGGGGGTCCTTCATGAAAACATAGCACAGCTAAATCCCTCTATAGGCCTACAACAAAAATGTTCTCATATCAATGAAAGACAACATTTGTGAAATTATAGTGTACTTTTGTCCATAGGCTACTCGTGAATACCAATCGATCGATTAAGATCGAGTAAATCAAAACTGTTCAATAAACGCAAAATGAGTCTTCGTAAACCTTTTTTTACAAGCAAGTATTCCACCCATTGGAAGACGTGCTGAAACTACAAAACGCCAGCGGTCAAACAATCCGCCCCTCTCTGCCGTCTCCTTCCATCTCTTGTTCCGCAGATAGAATATGGGCAAAGAGTAGGCGAATACAGCAACTTATCCCTGAAGTCCAATACGCCAACAGACATGTCTCCCTACCTTGACTGCCGCAGACAAGCCACCCGAAGAGATGCACGAGTTGTAGAATCATTTTGAGAAGGTTTTGCTGATGGACAGCTTCCCGCTTTCGCTGTTAGTGCAGATTTTCAATAGCTGTTAAAACAGAAACCGCGACACTCTCCGTTCGCCCTCCGTCTCCGGGTGCGCTGGCGTTTTGGCTCTCTCGCTCTTTCTATCTAGCGCGCGTTCTCGCTCTCCATCTCGCGCTCTGTTTTACTCCTTCGTTGCCTGACTCTACTGATCAGTCCGCCTCTTTGCAGTTTTACTCACTACAACCTACCCATTCCAATGTCGTTTTATTTTGGATTTATTGATTTCCCATTCAATGGGTAACCTAAATTAATCAGAGCAACATCTGGGACTAGAAATAACAGATGCTGGACAGTGTAACTGCCGTGTCAACATCACTTCAATAATATGAATTAATCAAATGTCCTTTTAGCTACGGTTAGTGCTTTCCTGATCCTCACTTAAGACAAACCTAATGACCAACAAAAACATTAACAACTTCCCATAATATACATATTTAAAACTAAAAGCCATTTTACATTTCAGATTCATTGGGATTATGTCAGAGTTGGGACGTCCCAAGGATGCCATTTAGACGTTTACAATTTCACTAGTTGAGGAAGCTGACTTGCGGATGAATGCACCCTCTGTCTCCTCTCCCTCTCCTCACTCTCACGCACGTGCACACACTGAACAGTACAAAGTACAGGTCATTTATTATTATTATTAT